>JARQOD010002439.1:0-77877 GCA_033576555.1 Oophaga sylvatica
CCAAACACAATACCAATGCCGCAAGTGATATACACAGTATTATAAAGTAGAAACTCAGGACAAATATAAGTCACAATTATGCCACACCTATGAAATAGTTACCGTATATACCCATGTATAAGCCGAGATTTTCAGCCCATTTTTTAGGGCTGAAAGTCCCCCTCTTGGCTTATACGCGGGTCATATACAGGGGTCGGCGGGGGAGGGGGAGCGGGGGTGTCGGATCATACTCACCCCTCCGCCGGCGCGGTCTCTGCAGCCCCCCTGCTTCTCCCACGATCTCCGGCTCCTTCCTGCAGCTGTCACATGGCACCGCTCATTAAAGTCATGAATATGCACATATTCATGACTTTAATGAGCGGTAGCACGTGACCGCTGCAGGACTGAAGCGCTGCGGAGAGCGCCGGGAGAAGAGGAGAGGCTGCAGGGACGCGTGGTGGAGGGGTGAGTATAGTGATATTTACCTCTCCCTCGGTCCACCATAGCGCACTGCTCCCTCGGTCCGACTCCTCTGTGTGTGAATGATCAGGCAGAGGGCGCGATGACGTCGTTAGTGCGCGCCCCGCCCCCTGCCAGATCATCACACACAGAGGAGTCAGACCGAGGGAGCAGTGCGCTGCGGTGGACCGAGGGAGAGGTAAATATCTCAGGTGCCGGGGTCCTGAGCGAGCGGTGACACCCCCCGCCTGCTCAGGACACCGGCACCTGGCCCCCAGCGACGAGAGGTGAGTATGTAATTTTTTTTTTGCAGCAGCAGCATATGAGGCCTATAATATGGGGCATAATTGTGCAGCATATGGGGCATAATATGGAGCATATGGGGGCATAATATGGAGCATATGGGGGCAAAAGCTGTGGAGCATATGGGGCATAATCTGGAGCATATGGGGCATAATATGGAGCATATGGGGGCATAATATGGAGCATATGGGGGCAAAAGCTGTGGAACATATGGGGCATAATCTGGAGCATATGGGGGCATAATATGGAGCATATGGGGGCATAAGCTGTGGAACATATGGGGCATAATCTGGAGCATATGGGGGCATAATATGGAGCATATGGGGGCATAAGCTGTGGAACATATGGGGCATAATCTGGAGCATATGGGGGCATAATATGGAGCATATGGGGCATAATATGGAGCATATGGGGGCATAATATGGAGCATATGGGGGCAAAAGCTGTGGAACATATGGGGCATAATCTGGAGCATATGGGGGCATAATATGGAGCATATGGGGGCATAAGCTGTGGAACATATGGGGCATAATCTGGAGCATATGGGGGCATAATATGGAGCATATGGGGGCATAATCTGTGGAACATATGGGGGCATAATATGGAGCATATGGGGGCATAATCTGTGGAACATATGGGGCATAATCTGGAGCATATGGGGGCATAATCTGTGGAACATATGGGGCATAATCTGGAGCATATGGGGACATAATCTGTGGATCATACGGGGGCATAATCTGTGGAATATATGGGGCATAATCTGGAGCATATGGGGCATAATCTGTGGAGCATATTGGGCATAATCTGTGGAGCATATGGGGGCATAATCTGTGGAGCATCATATGGGGGCATAATCATTTTTCACCCTAGGCTTATACGCGAGACAATAAGTTTTCCCAGTTTTTTGTGGCAAAATTAGGGGGGTCGGCTTATACACGGGTCGGCTTATACATGAGTATATACGGTATATGAACCTATGCATGTGCTGAGGCTCCAAACAGATGTAATCACATAGGTCAAAAATTGGACATAATGATTTAATCAAATGGGTGGGCAAATTGGAACATTTAAGAAGACATAGAGTACATCTCAGGTTATATGCATGTCGCTCAAAGTATCACCTTAGCACATTGACTGATAAATATAAGGACTGAATAGCACATTTTATAAGGCAAATCTAAATAGTTAGAAAAGCAGAGCATTCATAGCATTGTAATGGGATAGATATCCACAGTAAGCTCAGTATATAGGCATAGATAATTGCCCATTATTGCACAAATGCCACAAGCCTAAAGCACCATGGAAATAGAGATGAATAGAAGCATATCTTACCAGAGGAAGGCAGAGGGATGTGTAGAGGAGATGAGGTGTGCCCCAACGCGCGTTTCGTGACCACAAGGGGTCACTTCCTCAGGGGGATAACCAAGATGTGTGGAAAGGACCTTTAAAAAGGCACATGGCCTGATCACATGTGGCGTCCCTGCCAACAGCATGACAGAAAGGCGGAGCATGTGCTCAAAGAAGTGGCAGGTTTTTGTACTGTATATAATATACCAATGGTGTCCAGAACAGTTACTTGGATATCTGATTTCCTAAATTCAAAGTGCGCTATATTCCCTTATTGCACAGCACAAATATAGCCTCAGACAATTGTATGATTCATTGGAGATAAGTTAAATACTTACATATACGCACTTATGGGAGCATATTGGATTTACAACGCATTTTTAAATGTTTTTTGTTGTTTGTGTGATCTGTTTTCTAATAAAGTATGTATTTTATGGCAATATGCTTCTAGTGCTTTTTGGATTACATTATATGATGGGAAGCGCCATCTATCTAGGCTTATAATTATAGGATATACTTATCCACAAATAGCCTATACAATTATTCAAGGTTATCTAGCTTTTCTTTCCTTTTGCTTGTTTACCCTTTTCTTTGTTATAGTTATTTTTCTGTCTCCCCTCTCTCATCTGTTTTCCTGTGTAGCGATCGCTGTGCGCATCGCCCTGTGCGCCCCCTATGCCTGAAAGATGCGTGGACGTCTCCATGACGGTCCTGCTTCGTTTCAGTCTGCGTGGTGCCCAGGACGCATGCGCCGCGGTAGCGATCGCTCCACAGCTATTATTAGTCTGGCCTTTACACACATGCATTGTAGGTATATGTAATCCAGTCTCAAGGACTTGCCACTTCTTTGAGCACATGCTCCGCCTTTCTGTCATGCTATTGGCTGGGACGCCACATGTGATCAGACCATGTGCCTTTTTAAAGGTCCTTTCCACACATCTTGATTATCCCCCTGAGGAAGTGACCCCTTGTGGTCACGAAACGCGCGTTGGGGCACACCTCACCCCCTCTACACATCCCTCTGCCTTCCTCTGGTAAGATATGCTTCTATTCATCTCTATTTCCATGGTGCTTTAGGCTTGTGGCATTTGTGCAATAATGGGCAATTATCTATGCCTATATACTGAGCTTACTGTGGATATCTATCCCATTACAATGCTATGAATGCTCTGCTTTTCTAACTATTTAGATTTGCCTTATAAAATGTGCTATTCAGTCCTTATCTTTATCAGTCAATGTGCTAAGGTGATACTTTGAGCGACATGCATATAATCTGAGATGTACTCTATGTCTTCTTAAATGGTCCAATTTGCCCACCCATTTGATTAAATCATTATGTCCAATTTTTGACTTATGTGATTACATCTGTTTGGAGCCTCAGCACATGCATAGGTTCATATACAGTTAGGTCCATAAATATTTGGACAGAGACAACATTTATCTAATTTTGGTTCTAGACATTACCACAATGAATTTGAAACAAAACAAATCAGATGCAGTTGAAGTTCAGACTTTCAGCTTTCATTTGAGGGTATCCACATTAAAATTGGATGAAGGGTTTAGGAGTTTCAGCTCCTTAACATGTGCCACCCTGTTTTTAAAGGGACCAAAAGTAATTGGACAATTGACTCCAAGGCTATTTCATGGACAGGTGTGGGCAATCCCTTCATTATATCATTTTCAATTAAGCAGATAAAAGGGCTGGTGTTGATTTGAGGTGTGGTGTTTGCATTTGGAAGGTTTAGCTGTGAAGGAAACATGCGGTCAAAGGAGCTCTCCATGCAGGTGAAACAAGCTATCCTTAAGCTGCAAAAAACAGAAAAAACCCATCCGAGAAATTGCTACAACTTTAGGAGTGGCAAAATCTACAGTTTGGTACATTCTGAGAAAGAAAGAAAGCACTGGTGAACTCATCAATCCAAAAAGACCTGGGAGCCCACGGAAGACAACAGTGGTGGATGATCGCAGAATACTCTCCATGGTGAAGAGAAACCCCTTCACAACAGCCAACCAAGTGAACAACACTCTCCAGGAGGTAGGCGTATCAATATCCAAATCTACCATAAAGAGAAGACTGCATGAAATTAAATACAGAGGGTTCACTGCACGGTGCAAGCCACTCATAAGAATCAAGAATAAAAAGGCAAGGCTGGACTTTGCTAAAAAACATCTAAAAAGCCAGCACAGTTCTGGAAGAACATTCTTTGGACAGATGAAACCAAGATCAACCTCTACTAGAATGATGGAAAGAGAAAAGTATGGCGAAGGCGTGGTACAGCTCATGATCCAAAGCATACCACATCATCTGTAAAACATGGCGGAAGCAGTGTGATGGCTTGGGCATGCATGGCTGCCAGTGGCACTGGGTCACTAGTGTTTATTGATGATGTGACACAGGACAGAAGCAGCCGAATGAATTCTGAGGTATTCAGAGCCATACTATGTGCTCAGATCCAGCCAAATGCAGCCAAACTGATTGGTCGTCGTTTCATACTACAGATGGACAATGACCCAAAACATAAAGCCAAAGCAACCCAGGAGTTTATTAAAGCAAAGAAGTGGAATATTCTTGAATGGCCAAGTCAGTCACCTGATCTCAACCCAATTGAACATGCATTTCACTTGTTAAAGACTAAACTTCAGACAGAAAGGCCCACAAACAAACAACAACTGAAAACCACCGCGGTGAAGGCCTGGGGAGCATCAAAAAGGAGGAAACACAGCGTCTGGTGATGTCCATGAGTTCAAGACTTCAGGCAGTCATTGCAACAAAGGGTTTTCAACCAAGTACTAGAAATGAACATTTTATTTACAATTATTTAATCTGTCCAATTACTTTTGGTCCCTTTAAAAACAGGGTGGCACATGTTAAGGAGCTGAAACTCCTAAACCCTTCATCCAATGTTAATGTGGATACCCTCAAATGAAAGCTGAAAGTCTGAACTTCAACTGCATCTGATTTGTTTTGTTTCAAATTCATTGTGGTAATGTCTAGAACCAAAATTAGATAAATGTTGTCTCTGTCCAAATATTTATGGACCTAACTGTAACTATTTCATAGGTGTGGCATAATTGTGACTTATATTTGTCCTGAGTTTCTACTTTATAATACTGTATATATCACTTGCGGCATTGGTATTGTGTTTGGGGGAGGTGAATTTCACTTGCATTTTTCATTGGTATTGATGATTAACATTTGTACTACTATTGTTAATAAAATTGTATTTTTATCTCTATGAAACGCTGTTTGCTCCATGCTTTCTCTTGTTTCTCTAGTTTCCCAGGAGCTAGCGTAAAAAGCTTGGGTGTGGCATCATTGTATGCACCACTCAGGCATGTCTATATTCATGCATTTGGGATTTTTTGTTGCCATAGAACAGGAGCAGAAGTGAATCTCTGCTTAAGTTCCTGAAATGCAGAGACTGCCTCAGGAGGCCAATTCACCACATCAGAACCCTTTCTGGTCAAATCAGTTAATGGTTTAACAATAACCGGAGAAATTACCAATAAATTTACGATAAAAATTGGCAAAACCCAAAAATCTCTGAAGAGCCTTTAATGAAGTAGGTTGGACCCAATCACAGATGGCCTGAACCTTGACCGGGTCCATTTCAATAACAGACGGAGACTAAATGAATCCCAGAAATGAGACCTTCTGCACGCCAAAAATACACTTTGATCCCTTCACATACAGTGCATTCTCTCTCAAAATCTGGAACACAGTCCGAACATGTTTCACATGAGAGTCCCAGTCATTGGAAAAAATCAAGATATCATCCAAATAAACAATCAGAAATTTATCCACAAAATCCCTGAAAATATCATTCATGAAGGATTGGAAGACGGAAGGAACATTAGTGAGCCCAAAGGGCATCACTAGGTACTCAAAATGCCCCTCTGGGGTATTAAACGCCGTCTTCCATTCATCCCCTTGCTTAAAGCGAATAAGGTTATACGCCCCCCTGAGGTCAAGCTTGGTAAACCAGCTAGCACTTTTCACCCTGGAAAACAGGTCAGAAATCAAGGGTAACGGATATTGATACTTCACAGTGATCTTATTCAAGAGACAATAATTAATACACGGCCTCAATGAACCATCCCTTTTGGCCACAAAGAAAAAACCGGCACCCAAGGGTGAAGAGGATGGTCTGATATGACCCTTCTCCAATGACTCCTTGATATAAGATCGCATAGCATCGTGTTCAGGTACAGACAGGTTAAAAAGGCGACCTTTAGGAAATTTACCACCAGGCACTAATTCAATAGCGCAATCATAGCTCCTGTGAGGGGGCAAGGATGCAGATTTACTTTCACTAAATACATCCGAAAAATCAGTCAAAAAGTCAGAAACATCCTGAGACTGGGGAGAGTCAGAAAAAACAGGAATGTCAGCATTAACACATTGGCAGCCACAACTGGTCAGACACAGTGTTATGATTTGGTACCTGAGGAGAGCAGGCAAAAACGGCAATACACCAGAGAGGTTGGAATCTACTGGATTGCAGTACCCTGACTAACCACCACAACTAAAGGCAGCCGTGGAGCGTTCCTACGTTGGTCCTAGACGCCTCGTCACAGCCTAAGAGGTTAACTACACCTAAAGATAGAAAGAGGAAAGCTATCTGCCCCGGAGCAGATCCCCAAAGAACATAGGAAGCCCCCAAACATGTAATGGCGGTTAGACAAGAGAAAATACAGACACAGACAGAAAATAGTATGAGCAAACGTTGGGGCCCAATCTGCCTCGACAGAAAAGGATAGGAAGAACACTTACTGCAATCCAAAAAACCCTAAAAAATACCAACTCTACTAATTGCAAAAACACCTGGGATCACACGACCTCTACCACCTAAATTAGTTCTCTGGTGTAACAAAACTAAGCCGCAGCCACTGAAAAAACTGGAAAAGGCAAATGAACAAATAACAGTGGCTCCAGAAGAACTGAGAGGAGCCCAAGCCCCCCGGGGGGGGGGCGGGAAACCTGGCTAACCTCACAGAAATGCAGAGAAATATGCAAATGGTAAGCACAAAAACAAAAAACAGAAAATATCTTATCTGAGAGCAGGAGAAGAGGCAAGATTCAGCAAGCTTCCAAGTGAACCAGGAACCACAGGTGAGACAAGAACAATTGATCACCGGCAACCATGATGGGAGGGAACCTTCCTTATATAAGACCAGTCTGTAACTCCTGATTGCCAATCCTCATTGAATGGTTCAGTACTGTTTGTAACCACCAGAGGGAGCTTCTGCTCAGAATTCATTTCTAACACATTCACAACACACAGATTTCCAATCCAAAACAGGATTATGAATCTGCAACCAAGATCTGGTTCAACCCTCATTATCACCTGAGTAGAAAACTGGGGTTTATTCTCCGCCAAAGGGGTAGAATCAATGCCCGGTAGGGGAATAGACCTCCGCAGGGGTATCATGATAAACCCACAACGTTTGGCAAAGTCAAAATCCATCAGGTTAATAGCTGCTCCTGAATCAACAAAAGCCTGAGCAGAAAATGTGGACAAGGAGCAAATCAGGGTAACAGTCAACAGAAATTTAGTCTGAACACTACCCAAGACAACTGAGCGTGCAAAACGTCTTCCCCGCTTAGGGCAGACTGAAATAGCATGAGAAGCGTCACCACAGTAAAAACATAACCCATTGCGCTTTCGAAACTCATGACGCTGTGCCCCAGAAGTCACTCTATCACACTGCATGGGCTCAGAAGCTGGCTCACAAGGCAACACTATCTCACGCATACCTCTGCGCTCACGCAAACGTCTGTCAATTTGAATAGCCAATGACATAGAATCATTGAGACCAGAGGGTGCAGGGAATCCCACCATAACATCCTTTACATTCTCTGACAGCCCCTTCCGAAAAAGGGCTGCCAAAGCATCATCATTCCATTTGGTCAGGACTGCCCACTTTTGGAATTTCTGACAGTATAACTCAGCGTCTTCAAGACCCTGATTTAATGCCAACAAAGTTTTTTCATCTTGATCAGTGACATTAGGTTCATCGTACAATAACCCCAGATCCAGAAAAAATGCATCAATATCATTCAAAACAGGATCCCCAGGTGTCAGGGAAAAAGCCCAATCCTGAGGATCGCCGCGCAGGAGAGAGATGACAATTTGAACCTGCTGTGCTGCGTTCCCTGAGGACTTAGGCTTTAAGGCAAAAAACAACTTACAGTTATTTTTGAAACTCAGAAATTTAGCCCGATCCCCCAAAAACAAAACTGTCATGGGAATCCTAGGTTCCACAACCGGCAAGCTAGGTAGCAATACTCCGAACCTCAGTGGCAAGCTGATCCACACGGCCAGACAACTGTGCAAGCTCCATTGAGAGAAAAAAAAATCCTCCTCAGCACCCAGAGAAAAAGAGAGAAAAAATGCAACAAACAGGAAAAAAAAATCTCTGACAACTCTGATAACTTTTTTTTTCTTTCCACACTATTTTTCCCTTCTGTGAGTACCATATAATTTTCAGTTTGGGCCGGTGATACTGTTGTGTTACGGTAGCTGAGGAGAATAAGCAAAAACGGCAATACACCAGAGAGGCTGGAACCTATTGGATTGCAGTAACCTTAACTAACCACACAACTAAAGGTAGCCGTGGAGCGTTCCTACGTTGAGCCTAGACGCCTCGTCACAGCCTGAGAGATAACTACACCTAAAGGCAGAAAGATGAAAGCTATCTGCCCCGGAGCAGATCCCCAAAGAAAATAGGAAGCCCCCAAACATGTAATGGCGGTTAGACAAGAAGAAACACGGACACAGACAGAAAATAGAATGAGCAAACGCTGGGGCCCAATCTGTCTAGACAGAAAAGTACAGGAAAGGATACTCACTGCAATCCAAAAAAAACCTAAAAAATAACAACTCTTCTGATTGCAAAAACACCTGAGATCATACGATCTCTACCACCTAAATCAGATCTCTGGTGTAACAAAACTAAGCCGCAACCACTGAAAAAACAGGAAAAGGCAAAAGAACAAATAACAGTGGCTTCAGATAAACTGAGAGGAGCACAAGCCCCCCGGAGGGGACCTGGCTAACCTCCACAGAAGTGCAGGGAACAATGCAAAAAGCAAGCACAAAAATAAAAGCAGAAAATATATTATCTGATAGCAGAAGATGCAGGCAAGACTCAGCAAACTTCCAAAAGAACCAGGAACCACAATTGAGACAAGAACAAGCCTCCCTTATATCAGACCAGTCCGTGATCCCAGATTGCCATTCCTCGCTGAAAGGTTCAGTACTGTCTGTAACCACCAGAGGGAGCCTCTGCTCAGAAACCATCTCTAGCACATTCATAACACAGATCCTTGTATAGGGGTAAAGGTTCTCGGGGTTTCTCGGGGTGCTGTCTTACCTGCAGTTCAGACCTGCAGTGGGCAGACGCTACAGTAGTATTTAGCAAGGTATGTAGCAGTGTTGAGTGGGTGTTGCAGGAAGAACTGGAGAGGACACAGTCAAATGCAGTTTACAAACCTTTACTCACAGTTCTGCAGGCAAAGTGTCCAGGGATCAGGTTACAGATGGTGCTGGAGTCAGTCAGCCTGAAAGCAATTTGGAATCTCCTTATTTCAAGTGGGTGGTGAGGTCTCCTTTCTAGCGCTATTCTCTGAGGTACTTGCTGCTGTAAGCTCTGTTCAAGTTCCTCTCTCTCTCTGTGACTTAAGTAGAACTCTACTCGCATATCAGACAACTGTAGCCTGCTTCAGGGATTGCTCCACTATGGAGTCTCCGGCTCACATCTGCTGTTGTGTAGTCGAGTATCAGTTGGGGCAGAGAACCTGCTGTCTTCTGCCCTCTGGATTCTGCTGCTGGGCTTTAGTTTACCCACTCAGCCTCGGATTCCGGGGTCCAGTTTCTGGCGCTCAGACCTGGGGTGAGCTCAGCTATAGCTCCTGTCCCCCAGCTTGTCCCCACATGTCCTTCATCTTTCAACCCTACAGACAGACTAACTAACTCCTCCCCCAGCCAGAATGTTCCAGAGGAGCTCTCCTGAAGTCGGGTGTTAGAGCTCCCCCTTCTAGTCTGGAGTAGGAAAGGTGTTGCATGCTGTGTGTTACCTGTTAAAGGGATCCTTCCTTGCTTTCAGGCATGACATCACTCCCCCCTGGAGGGAGGGAAGGTCACTGTGGCAACTAAACTCTTGGGGTGCCACATTCCCCCCTAGTAAAATTCAGTACTCCTGGACTGAGGAAACATAAAAGAAAAACATATTATATCTATTTACAGAATTTTAACAACAAATATAAATTTTTGGTGAAGTCTTGAAATGGGGTGTCTTTTCCACCCTATAAAGTACAATATGAGAGACCCGTCTCAAACCCTCAACGTAGGCCTTGGGTGGGCTACAAGGTATGGCTGGTCTCCCTTTTGGACCACATCTTTGGCCACGCCAGACAGTTTTTGTTCTGTAGCCATTAGTGCTAACTATTTATAAGCATTGTCCTGGTCACTACGAGTCCAGTGACCCAATCGTCCAAATAATCAAGGAAATAAGAATGCAAAGAAGTTCATACAGTAGTCTCTGTAGGCACATATGCTTAATGGTTGCAATTATAAACATTATTAACTTATTTACATTTCTCTTGTATACAGTCTACTTATATGCGGAACCTCATTGGGAGTAGGCCTTTGGTAGTACGGATAGACCTACGTAGCACTGGTGTTGGTGGTGACCTGTCTGATTCACAGTGCTAACTACCACTGGTGTAGTGTGTTCTCTAGTGGTTACGCTATTGGTGACTCTACGTAGCACGGGTGTAACGCTTCCCATGGCTGCGGGGCGTCGGGACATGGCATAGCTTGCCTAACTAACCAATGCTCCCACGCCGCCAGTCCACGACGACGTGAGGCATGCGTCCCAGATGGTAAGGGAATGTGGACCCTCTGGACCACAGAGGGGGACCCGGGCCTGCCCGGACTAGGGGAGGGCAGTGACCGGGATCCGTGGCAGCAGAGCATGTAGGCAAGATGGCGACCTGAAGGACTAGACAACACCGCACAACTTCAGGTATGAAAAAACATAAAGTTTACTTGAAGACACACACTGTACATAAACAGAACATAATGCCGGGCTCCCAATTCCGCACATCAGTGAAGGGTACACGTCTCGGGATTACAGACGAGTGCAGGAGGACATCTCGGGTAGATGCAGTCCAGGGTTATCTGGCACGGGCATACTAGAACGGCCTCCCTCTCAGGCCTCAGGCGTAGCACAGGCTCAGCAGAAGAACATCAGACACCGACCTCAGACAGACTTCAGACGATGGCGGGGTCATCACGGGTAGATGCAGTCCAGGGTTATCTGGCACGGGCATACTAGTATGGCCTCTCTCTCAGGCCTCAGGCGTAGCACAGGCTCAGCAGGAGAACATCAGACACTGGCCCAGGACGAACGTCAGACGATGGCGAGGTCATCACAGGTTGATGCAGTCCAGGTCATCTGGCACGGGCATACTAGGACGGCCTCTCTCTCAGGCCTCAGGCATAGCACAGGCTCAGCAGGAGAACATCAGACACTGACCCAGGACAGACGTCATCACAGGGTAGACCACAAGGGAACCAGCAAGACATTGGGACAACAGGAACACGGACTGGATCTCAGGGACTCAGGAACATGGATTCAGGAACACGAACTCAGGAACACGGATTGGAACTCAGGAACACGGACTCAGGAACACGGACTCAGGAACACGGACTCAGGAAAACGGACTGGATCTCAGGAACATCAGAACACTGGCATCGGACTCCGGACATCTGGCAACGATCGGCAGGCTCCGGACATCTGGCAACGATCGGCAGGCTCCGGACATCAGGCAGAGAAGGATAGGATCCGGACATCTGGAAGTGGTCTTCGGTAGTGTTGAGCATTCCGATACCGCAAGTATCGGGTATCGGCCGATATTCGCCGTATCGGAATTCCGATACTTAGTTCCGATACTTTTCCTGAATCGTATACCGGAATCGGAAGTTCCCATAATTCTTTGAGAGGCAGTGTGATTTTATTCAGCCAATGAGGATTCCTAAGAAGTGTGGGCACATCCTGTAATGCTGCGGTCATGTTAACTAATGGCATGGCTGTGATTGGCTGCTGAAATGATGTCAGAATGCACTATAAAAGGCGCCGCCGCCATTTTAGCTTCACTGTGCTGTGAATTCAGTTAGGGACAGAACGCTGCTCTGCTGACTCTGAGGGACAGTTACAGATAGCGTTTTTGTGAATTGTTCTGTAGGCAGGCTATTTGAGAAACCGCTTTTTAAATAATCCTTTTTCCTTGCAGTGTTGTTTTCACAGCTCTGTGCAAGGTGTGTGTGTGAGTGCAGGTGACGCTGCAGTTTGCTCTGCATCCAACGCTGTTTGTAGTCATCTGCACGTGTCACTCACTGACTCTTTTTTTTTTTATTTTGTGGAATTGGTGCTGCTCCATTCAATTGAAATTAACAGTGATCTATTAGTGTGACGCGCTTCCATCCGTATACAATACATTGGTTGCAAACACTATAGAAGTACACAAAGGAGCCTTTCACAGCTAGTGAACAGTTGTGTGCAGTGTTCACTGTAGTCTGTGAGGTTTTCATTTTTTGAGTGCAGATCACGCTCCAGTTAGTTTTTCAACCACTGCTGGTTGTAGTCTGCTGAGCGTGTGTCACTGCCTCATCCTTGACATTTTTCTCTAATTGGTGCTGCTCCATTCTATTTCAAAAAACTCAAATCTATTAGTGTGACGCGCTTCCATCCGTATACAATACATTGCTTGCAAACACTATAGAAGTACACAAAGGGGCCTTTCACACCTAGTGAACAGTTGTGTGCAGTGTTCACTGTAGTCTGTGAGGTTTTCATTTTTTGAGTGCAGATCACGCTCCAGTTAGTTCTTCAACCACTGCTGGTTGTAGTCTGCTGAGCGTGTGTCACTGCCTCATCCTTGACATTTTTCTCTAATTGGTGCTGCTCCATTCTATTCAAAAAAACTCAAATCTATTAGTGTGACGCGCTTCCATCCGTATACAATACATTGCTTGCAAACACTATAGAAGTACACAAAGGGGCCTTTCAAAGATAGTGAACAGTTCTGTGCAGTGTTCACAGTAGTCTGAGGTTTATATTTTTTGAGTGCAGATCACGCTACAGTTACTTCTTCAACCACAGCTGGTTGTAGTCTGCTGAGCGTGTGTCACTGCCTCATCCTTGACATTTTTCTCTAATTGGTGCTGCTCCATTCTATTTCAAAAAACTCAAATCTATTAGTGTGACGCGCTTCCTTCCGTATACAATACATTGCTTGCAAACACTATAGAAGTACACAAAGGGGCCTTTCACACCTAGTGAACAGTTGTGTGCAGTGTTCACTGTAGTCTGTGAGGTTTTAATTTTTTGAGTGCAGATCACGCTCCAGTTAGTTCTTCAACCACTGCTGGTTGTAGTCTGCTGAGCGTGTGTCCCTGCCTCATCCTTGACATTTGTCTGTAATTGGTGGTGCTCCATTCTATTTCAAATAACTCAAATCTATTAGTGTGACGCGCTTCCATCCGTATACAATACATTGCTTGCAAACACTATAGAAGTACACAAAGGGGCCTTTCAAAGATAGTGAACAGTTCTGTGCAGTGTTCACAGTAGTCTGAGGTTTATATTTTTTGAGTGCAGATCACGCTACAGTTACTTCTTCAACCACTGCTGGTTGTAGTCTGCTGAGCGTGTGTCACTGCCTCATCCTTGACATTTTTCTCTAATTGGTGCTGCTCCATTCTATTTCAAAAAACTCAAATCTATTAGTGTGACGCGCTTCCTTCCGTATACAATACATTGCTTGCAAACACTATAGAAGTACACAAAGGGGCCTTTCACACCTAGTGAACAGTTGTGTGCAGTGTTCACTGTAGTCTGTGAGGTTTTAATTTTTTGAGTGCAGATCATGCTCCAGTTAGTTCTTCAACCACTGCTGGTTGTAGTCTGCTGAGCGTGTGTCCTGCCTCATCCTTGACATTTGTCTGTAATTGGTGGTGCTCCATTCTATTTCAAATAACTCAAATCTATTAGTGTGACGCGCTTCCATCCGTATACAATACATTGCTTGCAAACACTATAGAAGTACACAAAGGGGCCTTTCACACCTAGTGAACATGGGTTGTTAAATTTGTAATTAAATATGTATTTTTTCAATGACACAAATATAAGTAATGTTGAAGAGGACTAGTCCTACATCCATTGTTTGCACAATATTACAGGTGTACATCACGTCCCTTAATCAACAATGGATTATTATATTTACTTGTATGCTTTTATTTAAAAGCCAAGAACAGAGAAGGATAACCTTCGCACTGCAGCTGTTGTCAAAGTTCAACCCACATTATACACTTCCAACATTGCAGCATTTGAGGCATGATGTGAGTTGGATTTGTCAAAGTTATGGAGTGACAAGGTTCACCATCAGTACCCTATAGCATAAGTATGCTTTTGTGTTAGCATTTGTGTTAGACATGTGGATATCTGCAATAATATGTCACAATTATTTTGTTACAGATTTGTTACCAAGACTAATCATTTAATGGTTTTAAAGGTGACGTTTCACTTGTTTACAGCTTAGAAATAAGGGTGTGCCTGATATCTATGTGTAGCACTAGCCACTTTAACATGTCATGTTTTTTTCAACATGTGTAGCTAGGTAGCAGTAATTTTTGCCGGACACACAGCAGGGGAACAGCAGGCATTACTGAACCCCACAAACACATCAGCGATTGTTTTGATCTGTGCATCCAACACTTCTGAGCCCAGGGTCAAGGAGGGTGTAGGCAGAGGCCTAGTATGAGATGTTTGAACTTTAATTTGAACTTTAATTTGGAGTTAGCAGCATTAATTTTTGCCAGACACACAGCAGGGGAACAGCAGGCATTACTGAACCCCACTAACACTATAGCTTGTGTATTGGTCTGTGGACACGACACTTCTGAGCAGCAACTGGCAGTGTTGTAGCCCAGGGAGTAGAGTTCAGGTGGTAGAAAGATGAACATAACAGGAGAGATGGATAACATTGCCAACCAGTTATTTAATCGGAAACCGGACAGGCAAATTCAGGCGAGATCCATGCCTTGTTCATTTTCAGAAAAGTAAGCCGTTCTACATTATCGGAGGATAGTCGCATGCAACGGTCTGTTAGTACACCACCTGCAGCAGTAAAGACGCGCTCCGATAATACACTGGCAGCAGGGCAAGCCAGCACCTCCAATGCATACTGGCTAAGCTCTGGCCATGTATCCAGCTTAGAGACCCAAAACTTGAATGGGGAAGAGCCATCTGGGAGTACACTGAGAGGGCAAGACATGTAGTCTGTCACCATCTTACGGAAACGTTGCCTCCTGCTGACTGGAGCCGTCTTGGATGGTGTAGACATTGGTGGCGCTGCCACAAAACTTCGCCACATTTGGAACATACTGGTCTTGCCCTGTGCAGAGGCGCTGCTTGTGCTCCCTCTTGTTGCAGAGCTGTCTCCACTGCCTCGATGCACAGAGCTGCTTTGTAAAGCAGTAGCAGCAGCAGTGCTCTCGGCTGGAATGGAGAACATTATGGATTGCACCAGTGTGTCTTGGTACTCCCGCATTTTACGCTCCCGGTTCAACGGTGTGATGAGGCTTTGTAAGTTGTCCTGGTAGCGAGGGTCTAGGAGGGTGTACACCCAATAATCAGACGTTGTGAGAATGTGGGCGATGCGGCGGTCGTTTCTCAGGCACTGCAGTATGAAATCAACCATGTGCTGCAGACTCCCAACTGGCCAAGAAACGCTGTCCCCTGCAAGAGGCGTCATCTCTGCCTGCTGTGCATCACCCCACCCTTGGTCTACATACTGACTAGAGCTTGTCTACCTCCCTCTGGAGCGATGTCTTCCTCCTCCATTGACTCCTCCTCATCCTCCTCACAAAGTCCTTCAAATACATAAAAATTTACAAAATTTAAAACTCATAAAATTTTCAAACATTTTATCATAATTCTGTAACATCAGTTTATGGAAACACAATAGCATTACAAAAGGATAGACAAAAACTGTACATTATGTGCTTTGTAAATACATTAAAAGTTTGCAATTGTTATGAAAATATAGACAGCGACTCTGGAGGTTCAATTGTTGATACAGCATGGTACTTTGAAAGTCCTCCAGCCCTTTGTGAGGAACCACGTTGCGCTGACTGTCCAGAAGGTGATAGAATTTGTGAATCCTCATCCTCCACCTCTTCCAAAACCTCATCCCTTAGTGCTTGCATTTTTTTTTGAAGCAGGCAGATAAGGGGACAGTCAGGCTGACTAGTGCATCATCTGCACTCGCCATCCGCGTTGACTCATCAAACGCACGCAAAACGTGGCAGATGTCCTTCATAGAGTCCTTCGCCAGTCCTTACACTGGCTGCCCATTCATTATAGGATCCAATTCAAAGTACTGGTTCTCACCCACAAAGCTCTCCACAGTGCAGCACCCCCTACATCTCCTCCTCATTTCTATCTATCGGCCTAACCGACTGCTGCGCTCTGCAAACGACCTTCGACTAACCTCTGCACTAATCCGTACCTCCCACTCCCGACTCCAAGACTTCTCCCGCGCTGCGCCAATCCTCTGTAATGCTCTACCCCAAGAAATTAGGACTATCCGCAATTTGCATGGTTTCAGGCGCTACCTCAAAACACATTTGTTCAGAGCGGCCTATCACATTCACTAATCAAAGTCATTCTATGTGTAAGTGTGTGTGTAGCCCATTCACTATCTCCATCCATCCCTCACTCCCTCAAAATGGCTGGACCATCATTGTAAATACACCATTGTATATAAACACCTGTACTTTGTATCTCCCCCACCTCATTGTAGATTGTAAGCTTTCACCAGCAGGGGCGGCTGATTTTGCTTTAATTATTGTATTGTTAACGTTGTTACTTATGACTTGTGTTCTCAACTGTTAAACTGTAAAGCGCTGCGGAATATGTTGGCGCTATATAAATAAAGATTATTATTATTATTATTATAGAGGCCCACTCAGTAGTGGTGAAGTGTGAACGGCGCAAATTGCGAGTTGATTGCGCCTGATGCAGCTGATACTCCATTACTGCTGCCTGCTGCTCACACAACCGCTCCAACATATGTAACGTGGAATTCCACCTGGTGGGTACGTCACATATGATGCGATGTTCAGGAAGGCGAAATCTGCGTTGCAGAGCTGCAATGCGCGATCTGGCCATGCTGGAACGTCGCAAGTGAGCGCACTCTAGGCGGACCTTGTGCAGCATTGCATCAAGATCCGGATAGTCCCTCCAAAAACTCCGCACGACCAAGTTGAGCACATGTGCCAGACATGGTATGTGAGTGAGGTTGCCAAGGCCCAGAGCTGCCACCAGATTTCGGCCATTGTCACACACTACCAAGCCTGGCTGGAGATTCGCTGGCAAAAACCACACGTCGCTCTCCTGCTTGATGGCATTCCAGAGCTCCTGCGCTGTGTGGCTTCGATTCCCCATGGAAATTAATTTCAGGACGGCCTGTTGACGTTTGGCCACGGCTGTGCTCATATCGGTCGCAACAGGTAAGCGTTCACGGGTCCATGTGGAGGTAGACCGTGACGGCTCCTGCAGCGATGATTCTGAGGAACTGGAGTAGGAGGAGGAGTCAATGTGTACAGACTTGATTCCTGCAATCCTTGTAGTTGGCAGAACACGTACAGCGCCACTCGCAAGATCAGTACCCGGCTCCACAACATTGACCCAATGGGCAGTGAGGGAAAGGTATCGTCCATGGCCATGGGTACTGGTCCACGCATCGGTGGTCAGGTGGACCTTGCTACTGACGGCGTTTAGTAGCGCATGTTTAATTTTTCCCTCAACATGCTTTTCGCAGACCAGGCTTGCCTGCTGAAATGAAATCGGCTTGGCACATTGTATTGTGGGACTGCCAATGATATTAAGTTACGGAAACTGTCAGTCTCCACCAGCCTGAATGACAGCATTTCAAGGGACAGGACTTTTGCAATGCCAGCATTCAGAGCCTGTGCTCGTGGATGGTTTGCCGAGTATGGCCGTCTTTTATCCCATGCCTGTGCTACCGATGGCTGTTTTGTGGCCTGGGAGTGTGAGGATGACAGGGAACTTGCTGCTGTGGGTGGAATAACACTTTGTCTCTGGACAACAGTGACCGAGGTTCTTCTCTAGGCCTCTCACAGCTTTCAACCTCTGAGACACACAAGGATGGTAACACCCTTGACCTGGTCTTTGTCCGCCTCTGTTCAATCTCCCACCTAAATAACTCACCGCTTCCACTGTCTGACCACAACATTCTCTCCTTCACGCTCACAAATCCTCGACCACCACAGCGCACTCCTACCTACCACACATTCAGAAATCTACAAGCCATTAACCCTCAGACACTTTCAGACTCCCTACACTCATCGCTGTCCCCACTCTCCTCTTTTTCTTGTCCTAATCTGGCTGTTCATCACTACAATGACACTCTTAGAAGCACCCTTGACCAAGTATCACCGCTCATCCTCAGAACTTCCAAACACACAGTAAAACAGCCCAGGCTCACATTACAAACTCAACTTCTTCAGCGATGCTCTAGGAGTGCTGAACGCCTTTGGAGAAAAACCCGCACACCAGAAGACTTCATCCACTTTAAATTCATGTTAAGAACTTATAATGCTGCCCTTCACCTCGCCAAACAGACCTACTTCACCACCCTGATCTCCTCACTAGCCAACAACCCCAAGAAACTTTTTGACACTTTTCACTCCCTCCTCAGGCCAAAAAGCACAAGCCCCTATCGCAGACATTTGTGCTGACGACCTGGCCTCCCATTTTATAGAAAAAATAGATACTATCCGTCAGGAAATCTGCTCTCAACCACCAAGGGCTGTGACTCCCATCCCACCCTGCTGTTCCCCTGGCTCACTTTCCACATTTGATCCCATCACAGAAGAAGAAGTCTCCAGACTCCTCTCTTCCTCTCGTCCGACTACATGCACTACCGACTCCATTCCCTCACATCTCCTCCAGTCTCTCTCTCCAGTTATCACAACTCACCTAACTAAAATCTTTAATCTCTCACTCTCCTCTGGCATTTTCCCATCCTCCTTCAAACACTCCATCATTACTCCACTACTAAAGAAACCCGCTCTCGACCCTTTCTGCACAAACAGCTACAGACCGGTCTCCAATCTCCCCTTCATCTCTAAACTCTTGGAGCGCCTAGTCCTAGTCTACTCCCGCCTCACCCGTTACCTCTCCACTTACTCCTTTCTAGACCCTTCACAGTCCGGCTTCCGCCCCCTACATTCGACTGAAACTGCACTCATCAAAGTGACCAATGACCTTCTTACAGCAAAACGTAACGGTGACCACTCTCTGCTCATTCTTCTCGACCTTTCTGCAGCTTTCGACACGGTTGACCACCGTCTCCTACTGTCTAGGCTCCACTCACTAGGTATTAAGGACACTATTCTCTCCTGGTTCTCCTCCTATCTTTCTGACCGTTCCTTCAGTGTTTTGTTCTCTGGCTCCACATCATCTCCTCTTCCTCTCACTGTCGGTGTACCCCAGGGCTCAGTCCTTGGCCCCCTTCTCTTCTCTCTCTACACGGCCCCAATTGGACAGACCATCAGCAGATTTGGCTTTCAGTATCATCTTTATGCTGATGACACACAACTATACACGTCATCCCCCGACCTTACCCCCGCTGTACTACAGAACGCCACCGACTGTCTGTCCGCAGTCTCCAACATCATGTCCGCTCTCTTTCTGAAACTTAACCTCTCCAAAACTGAACTTCTTCTGCTCCCGCCGTCTACTAACCTCCCTAAATTTGACATATCCCTCTCCGTGGGCGGCACCATAATAACACCCCGGCAACAGGCTCGCTGTCTGGGGGTTATGTTTGACACCAATCTCTCCTTCACCTCCCATATACAATCTCTTGCCCGCTCTTGCCGCCTACACCTAAAGAACATCTCTAGAATCTGCCCTTTTCTCTCCATGGAAACAACAAAAACTCTCACTGTAGCATTGATCCACTCCCGCCTGGACTACTGCAACGCTCTATTACTTGGCCTCCCCATTACTCGACTATCCCCTCTCCAGTCCATCCTTAATGCAGCAGCCAGGGTAATCCATCTGGCTAATCGGTACTCGGACGCGTCCGCTCTTCGCCAGTCCTTACACTGGCTGCCCATTCATTATAGGATCCAATTCAAAGTACTGGTTCTCACCCACAAAGCTCTCCACAGTGCAGCACCCCCCTACATCTCCTCCCTCATTTCTATCTATCGGCCTAACCGACTGTTGCGCTCTGCAAACGACCTTCGACTAACCTCTGCACTAATCCGTACCTCACACTCCCGACTCCAAGACTTCTCCCGCGCTGCGCCAATCCTCTGGAATGCTGTACCCCAAGAAATTAGGACTATCCACAATTTGCATGGTTTCAGGCGCTCCCTCAAAACACATTTGTTCAGAGCGGCCTATCACATTCACTAATCAAAGTCATTCTATGTGTAAGTGTGTGTGTGTAGCCCATTCACTATCTCCATCCATCCCTCACTCCCTCAAAATGGCTGGACAATCATTGTAAATACACCATTGTATATAAACACCTGTACTTTGTATCTCCCCCACCTCATTGTAGATTGTAAGCTCTCACGAGCAGGGGCGGCTTATATTGCTTTAATTATTGTATTGTTAACGTTGTTACTTATGACTTGTGTTCTGAAACTGTTAAACTGTAAAGCGCTGCGGAATATGTTGGCGCTATATAAATAAAGATTATTATTATTATTCCATGGCGATCCTGTGAGGAAGCCGAACCAGCTGTGTGTGAGCTGGAGGAAGAGGCTCCAACACGACCTGAAGATGTAGGTGCTGCTGTAGGTTGGCCTACATCTCCAGTGTGTCTTTGTAACTCAACTACGTGCTTTGTCCGCACGTTTCCACATATTAGTGGTATTGAGGTTACTGACACTTTTACCTCTTTTTACTTTTTGATTACACAGCTTGCATTTGACATAGCAAATATCATCTGCAAGTGTGTCAAAAAAGGACCACGCAGTGCAAGTCCTGGGAGCGCCCGTTTTGACTTTTGGAAGAGAACTGCTCCGAACAGGTGCCAAACTGAAGGCTACAGGCAACCGAGTCTGCAGCCTAACTCTCCCTCCTGTTTGTACCGTTGGGACAATCTCTTCCTCAGAGCTGCTCCCACCACCTTCCTGTTCCTCACGCCATGTTGGGTCTTGGACCTCATCATCTCCACTACCCTCTTCCAACACCTGCTGCTGTTGGGTGGTCTGGCCAGCACCATGCTCAACAGAAACTGGCACCTGAGTCTCATCATCATCAGATGCGTTCTGCGGTGTGCTGACCATCGGCACTGGCTCACCCGCCTCTTCAGATTCAGAGAGACACAGCTGTTGCGCATCACTGCATACTCCCTCTTCTTCACATTCCAGAATGCTGCTTGGCTGGGCCCCTGTTTGCAAGCCAACAGATTCTGAGTACAGAAGCAGAGACTCAGCTGGCTCCTGTACAGAGCTCTCTGACTGCCTGGGCAATTTGGCAGGCGGTGAAGAGACAGATGGTTGCTCAACAGTGCTGTGGTCCTGAGAGGAGGTGGAAGCAATTGAAGTTGATGCATTGGCTGCCATCCAACCAACAACGGCTTCAATTTGTTTTTCACGCAGCAGGGGGGTACGCCGAGCTCCTACAAAAGTGCGCATAAAGGTACGCTCACGGGGAAAACTAGTGGATGCTGTGTCACTGGGGGCGGCAGCAGCCACAGAATCCCCACGTCCTCTCCCTGCTGAAACTCCACGGCCACGACCACGTGCCTTACTCCCTGCCTTCTTCATCTTGGTAGATTGATAAAGAAAGTCAGAAAAGTTATAAGGCCTAAGTGTGGTTATATAGAGACTGCAGTGAACACTGCACACAACTGTTCACTAGGTATGAAATGCCCCTTTGTGTACTTCTATAGTGTTTGCAACCAATGTATTGGATACGGATGGAAGCGCGTCACACTAATAGATTTGAGTTATTTGAAATAGAATGGAGCAGCAACAATTAGAGAAAAATGTCAAGGATGAGGCAGTGACACATGCTCAGCAGACTACAACCAGCAGTGGTTGAAGAACTAACTGGAGCGTGATCTGCACTCCAAAAATGAAAACCTCAGACTACAGTGAACACTGCACACAACTGTTCACTACCCAATGCGTCTCAGCAGGAAGGCAGTCTGTGCGTCAAAACAAAGGCACAAGCATACATCCATGTACCCTGTTTATAAAGCTATATAAAAAAATTTATGTAGTAGTGACGCACATTTTATTGAGGTACAGTATTACATCGCCATTCACCATCTGTGGCTATGCAGTCTCATCTATATATACCTTATCTATCCGTTGTCATGCTTGCAAGTCGACAGTCAGGCATAAATAGCAATTTTCACTATGCACTATGCACTTTTTAAAGGTTATGTTTGTTAATAAAAATGATTATTGGCACATATTATGAGTATTACATGATGGAAATTGTATAATTTTTATAAACTGTTTAGTGACATTATTCAGCAAATGTAACATTTTATGAATGTCACAGATAACTTGTAATGCTGATGATGTTTTGAAGTTAGACATTCATTGTCTATACAATAAAAATGGTGTACATACTGTTACTTATCCATCATTAATGTATTCTGATATGTACTTGTATGCTTTTATTTACAACCATATAGCAGATTCCTTAACCAATTTATTTTGTGGTTTGCATTGCTGTTAAACATGTTAATGTATGCGTTTATGTTTGTCAATTCTTTATTTATCTAGATTTTTTTAAACTGAAATCATCATCTTATGGTAGTAAAGGTTATCTTTCTCTTGTTTGGAGTATAGACATTTTTAATTGACACGTAACAAGGAAAATACTTGATCTAGTATTTAAACATCCTCCTTGACCCTGGGCTCCAACACCGCCAGTTGTTGCCTGGAAGTGCTGTTAGCACAGTCAACACTTGCTCCTGTGTTACTGGGGTTCAGTAATGTCAGCTGTTCCCCTGCTGTGTGCACGGCAAACAGTCCTGCTGCCTCCACCCTGTTCTCTTCTCATCCCTGGGCTCCAACAACGCCAGTTGTTGCTCGGAAGTACTTGGCACGAGTACTGACTCCTGCCCAGCCTGGTTACAGCACGACAGCTGTTTCCTGGCAGTGTCAACGTCAATTAGCCTCCAATAAGTTGTCCTGTCGTGTTGCATTCTGGTTAGCCGACTATATGGTGCCTGCAGTTTTGGCCATTCCTATGTGTGCTGTGGGATATGTAAATAAAAGCTGTTTCAGTTGTGACAATAGGACAAGCACCCACTGTAGGACTGTGTGATTCGGTAACTGCGGACGGCTTGCGGCCTGTCAACTTACATTTTCATGGGTGCCTTATGGTACCCGTCCGGGTTCCAGTACCGTCAGCTGGTTCTCCGCAGTGCCTTTGGCCTAGGTGCCTCCATCTCGGTATCTGAGTTCCAGCAACGTCTGCTGGTCCTTGGTAGTGCTTTGGAGCACAGGTACCTCCTGCTTAGTAACCGTGTCCCAGTAACGTCAGCTGGTCCTCGGTTGTGCCATTGGCTCTTTTCCTTCTGCTGCCCCTCCGGGTTCCAGCACAGTCAGCTGGTCCTCGTTACTTCCATTGTCTCTTGTACCATCTGATACCCGTCCGGGTTCCAGTAACGTCAGCTGGTTCTCAGAAGTTAGTCAGCCTTCTTGTATCTTCAGCTACATTTACAAATTGAAGATTTTTTAAATGTTTTTTTGGGTAATCACTCTGGATCTCCAACAATGAAGACGACGACCCTGATGACCACCCCGAAGAAGATGACGACCACAAGGACGACGAGCATCAAGCCAACCAGCCTGAACACCATCACAAAGAAGAAATAAAAGATTACCCAGAAGAAGATCACCAACAGGACAAAGAAAGTTAAGACAAACTACAAGATACAGAAAAAGAGACAGAAGAACAATAAGCAGAAGATCAAAAAGCAGAAGAACATGAAGTATAAGACCAAAATGAAGAGCAAAATATATGCTCTAAATTATAAGCAGAAGAAGACTAAGCAGTGTATGGGGGTGAGTCCGTTCCTCCTCGTGGTGCCCCTGGACAATGCCTGCTGCTGCAGGCTAAACTGAACACGGACAAATACTGTTGTAATTTAAATCTTTTGTGACACCAAGAACAGAAGGATGAAAATTCATACTTTTACAGATTACAAGTACAGGAATCTCTGTCACAAATAAGAATATGATGAAGAAGATGAAGAGGAAGAAGATGAAGAAGAATAATAGTTTAATAAGAACAATATGAGTAATGTTAACAAAAAGATGAATAGCAAGAAGTTTAAGAAGAAGATGAAGGTGAAGATGAAGAATAATTTGATGAAAAAGATGATGCTGCTGAAGATTATGAAGGAGAAAGTGTGTCAAAAGTTAAAAAGGTGAAGAGCATGGAAGTTGTGAAATATACATATTTGCCAAAATATAAAAAAGGTTAACAACATTGTCAATTTCTTCGTCAATCCGAACATCTTTAAAAAAAAAAATATTAATGCTATTCCATTTGATTGGGTTAAACATCTATGCCTTTAATGTCTCCTCAACCTCCCCCAATACATTCTACATTACTCTTTGTTGTTTTCCTTCATGTACAATTAACCAACAAGGCAAAAATGTTTTTTTTTTAATTCCGATATTTTGTTCCCATAGACTTACATTGGATTTCCGGTATCGGTATCGGGTATCGCCGATATTTTTGGGGTATCGGCGATACCCAATCCGATCCGATACTTACTGATATCGGAAAGTATCGCTCAACTCTAGTCTTCGGACATCTGACATCAGGCCGTGGTCATCAGGCTCTGGGCAAGAGGTCACGATCCTCGGACTCCGGACATCTGGCAGCGATCTATAAAGGAACCCCAGCGGTCTGGTGCAAGCCCTGCCAGGCTCAATGGGAGCCGGCCGGGGATTGCACCGAATAACCAGCTGAGCACAGAGTAACAGAAACTCAGCACACAAACCGGACTCCTCTTTCCAAGATGAACTCAGGTTATATAGCAAAGAATCACAGTCACTGGCACAGGGTTCAGGACACAGAAGGACTTCAGGAACATAACACAGAGGACACAGTTCGGACAGTCAGGTACAGGATCCGATCCAGGATCAGGGAATCAGGAAACAAAACACAACAGGAACAGGCCTGGATATGCAGCCTACAGGAAGGGCGATCTGGGTATTCTGCCCCAGAGCTGGCGGAAACACAAGACACAGTTCAGACATTCAGGTACTGGAACAGATCCAGGATCAGGGATTCAGGAAACAAGACACAACAGGAACAGGCCTGGATATGCAGCCTCCAGGAAGGGCGATCTGGGTATTCTGTCCCCAGAGCTGGCGGAAACACAAGACAAGACAAAGGGAATCAGCTCTCCAGAACTGATCACACTCAGAGCAGGAGCTGAACACACAAACACACATGGCTAGGTTCAGGAACTCAATGCAAAGCTCTGGCAATGCCCACAGGGCAGGGAAAATTTATATAGGAGCTGCCTCACAGCGATAGGCTGGAGCAGCAATTCTAGTGCACACCCATTCCTCATAAAAGCAGGACAGGTGTGGGCCGCGCCCCCTATGCAGAGCCAGACACAACTCAGCACAGCAAGAACACCTGACAATGGCTGCAGCCTAAACACACGTAGTAAGTCATGCACCACTGCAGAGGACCTTGCAACCTACGGGTAGCTTCTACAGCAGGCCAGGGACCGCACATGCGGGTGGTCATGCAACGCAGCGGAGACACTCATGCAAGTACGGCTACGCAGCAGAGCTGGGAACTGAGCAGCATCCATACAGGTAACAGACAACAGTATCCCAGCTGGTTAGGGGAAAGGAGCAAAAAGGTTAAAGCAAAGACATGCAAAGTATCGCTGGAAAACAAGGTACAGATAATACCACGGTTACAACGGGTATACCCGATTTTCTAAGACTGCTCCTTCTCACTGTGGGCATGACAGATTCACCGTTGGCAGGAGGTGGACTTTCGCATTCCACTGCAGATGTGGCTTCTGTCACTGGAGCTTGCAGATCTTCAGGCTGATCTTGAGTCACTTCTCTTTCTGGCACTACTAGTTGGGGAAAGGTTAAGACGGGCACGACTATGATTTGATTTACTCTGTCCAATTTGAAGGGAACTCACCAAGTACAGTGCAAACCTTTTCTTCTTTTTCCACTGACTGAGGAATGTCTTTGTCTGCAATCCTTTTCTTTAATTGGTCAGTGCATGGTTTTAGGTGATCCCTTGCCACTGCTGTGGAGTTTTCTCCTTCTTTGCTGATGAGACACACCTTGGTGTTATCAAAGTCTGAAGGCATAACGGTGTATGGTTCAGCTTCTCACTGATCATCAAGTTTGTGGAGTCATCTTTTCCTTTTGAGTACCTGTTCTCCAGGCGACGAGGGTACTGCATGTGCGTGCTGATTGTAGTTTCTTTCTTGCTTTCGTCTTGCTTGAGACAAACTCTTCTCTACGCATTCTTGCACTATTCTGTACTGCCGCTCTGTATCCCAGTCTGCATCTGGTGATGTTACTTCAGGTGTCAGGACTCCCATGTCCAAGTCAATGGGCAATTTGCCAGGCCTTGCTCTCATTAGGTAGGCTAGAGTACAGTTGGTGGAATTCACCGGAATGTGGTTGTAGAGATCTACCAGATTTGGCAATTTTTCTGGCCACAAGTTTCTCTCTACCAGGGGCAAGGTCTTCAAGAGGTCAATTAGCACCTGGTTCATTTTCTCACACATGCCATTTGTCTGTGGATGGTACGGAGTTGTCATGATTTTCTTGCAGCCGTACATGTTACAGAACTCATGGAACGCTTCTGCTTCAAAGGCTGGGCCTTGGTCGGTTAGCACTCGTTCAGGGTAACCGTGAGGTCGACAAAAGTGTTGTTGAAATGCCTTGGCCGCTGTCTTTGCTGTTTGGTCCTTGACAGGCACGACTACTAGGAACCTTGAGTAATGATCAACGATGGTTAGGGTGTAAACATAGCCTGGACGGCTTGGGATCAGCTTCACGTGGTCCAAGGCTACCAATTCAAGCGGCTGTTTGGTGATTATTGGCTGCAACGGGGCTCGCTGGCTGTTACGATCTGTAATGTATGTAGTACAGTTCATATAGCGTCTTGTGCTTGGGTGCGATGAAAATACATGAGACACAGGTTTGATATAGAAGGTCTTGTATTACTTCATACAAGTAGCAAAAATAGTCACACAGTTTGCAGATACAGAAGCAGGAGACACAGCAGGCCAGAGTAACTTAAGCTCAGCAATCACTCTCCACAACAGGTTCAGGATCTTCTTCTCTGTTACCGTAAGTCCATGCAAACGTGGATCTTTCAAAGAGCAGGGTTCCAGAGTCCACAAGTGTTCAGAGTTCCTCAGTAGGAATAGCTGGAGTACATAGTCCAAGGCTTCCAGGAGTCAGGTCACAGGTTCACTGCAGGCTAGATTCTGAAGCACTGATTGCTCAGCTGTGGCTGCTTAAGAAGCAAGAGGGAGAGAATCAGGGCGGGAACATGAAAGCTGAAAACTCCATATTGACTGAGGGCAAGATAGCTGCAGCAAGACAGAAAGCAAAATGGCTGACGGAAAACTGAGTTTCAAGAACATGTACAAAGAACCTTACATTACTCCCCCTTAGGGACAACCTCCGGATGGCCTCAGACCAGGCTTGTCTGGGTACCTCTGATGAAACTGGCGGAGCAAACGAGGAGCATTAACGATATTGACTGGTTCCCATGAGTTGTCCTCCACTGGGTAGCCCTGCCATTTAATCAAATATTGTAACTGATTTCTGTATAACCTGGAATCTAGAATTCTTTCCACCACAAATTCTTCCTGACCATCGACTAGCACTGGGTCAGGGCAAGGAGAAGAACGTCCAGGAAACGTATTGGGTGTTGCAGCCTTTAGTAGGGATACATGAAAGACAGGGTGGATTCTCATAGTTCTAGGCAGTTGAAGACGACAAGCAACGGCACTTATAATTTTACTGATTTTATAGGGTCCAATGTACTTATGTCCCAACTTAGACGATGGAATCCTTAACTTAAGATTTCTGGTTGACAGCCAGACCAGGTCTCCTACCTTGAAAGCTGGTGCAGGTTTACGAAATTTATCTGCTGCTTTCTTGTACCTTTCCTGAGCCAATTCCTGATTCTCCTTTAGAAGATCCATATTCTTCTGTAAAGACGTGATTCTTTCGGCCACTGCTGGTAAAGGCGTTTCTATGGAAAATCGTGGAAGAATGTTAGGATGATAACCTAGATTAGAGTAAAAAGGAGACTGCTTAGTGGAGGCGCTCTGAGAGTTGTTATAAGAGAACTCAGCCAATGGAAGTAGATCCACCCAATCATCCTGTAGGTGGCAGATAAAGCAGCGGAGATACTGCTCCAGAGTTTGATTGGTTCGTTCGGTCTGTCCATTAGTCTGGGGATGAAAAGCAGAAGAAAGGTTTACTTTAATGTCCAATGCTGCACAGAAATTTTGCCAAAACCTTGAAGTGAATTGCACCCCTCGATCCGAAATGACCTCATCCGGTACTCCATGTAAGCGAAACACATTCTTAATCATCAAGTCTGATGTCTGTTTTGCAGTGGGTAAGCCGACACAAAGAATAAAATGAGCTGCCTTTGTTAAACGATCAACCACCACTAGAACGGTGTTTTTCCCTTGAGAGGTTGGTAACTCCACAATGAAGTCCATAGAAATGGATCCCCACGGGCGGGACGGGGTGGGAAGAGGTTGTAACAGACCAGTTGGTGAGGAGTGAGGTGTTTTGCATCTTGCACAGACTTCACATGAAGTGACATAGTTTAAAACATCCTTCCTGAAAGTGGGCCACCAAAAGAAATGAGAAAGAAATTCCTGTGTCTTTAGAATTCCTCTATGCCCAGCTATCTTGGAATCGTGAATGAGTTGCAATACTCTCAATCTGACTGTTTCAGGAATATACAGACGTTGTCCCAGAATCCACACACCATTCTTAAAGACAAGACTTACGTCCCTTGGGGGTTGTGCCAACAAGGAATCCGCATGGTATGCTTCCTTGATGTCCTTAAGTAGGTCTTGATTATGAATCACTCCCAGAAATCTAGAGTCAGGAAGAATAGTCTTAGGAGGAGCAAGTGGACGGGTCTCTGCTGAATGAATCCTAGAGAGTGCATCAGCCTTTCCATTGCGCGATCCTGGTCTATAAGAAATGACAAAATTAAATTGGTTTAAGAAAAGATTCCAGCGAGCCTGGCGAGGAGTCAGGCACTTAGCCGACCTGATAAATTCAAGGTTACGATGGTCTGTCAGGATGACTATTTGCTGTGCAGCTCCCTGAAGAAGGTGTCTCCATTCTTTGAAGGCGGCAATAATGGCCAACAACTCTCTATTGCCCACATCGTAGTTCCTCTCAGCCGAAGACAACTGCTGGGAAAAGAAGGCACAGGGATGCAAGACATTCTTCTCACCTGTTCTCTGAGAGAGTATAGCTCCAACGGCACAATCTGAAGCATCCACCTCTATTATGAAGGCAAGTTCGGGGTTGGGATGTACCAAGATAGGTGCGGTGATAAATTTATCTTTTAGACGAGAAAATGCTTCCTGGGCTTGGGGAGTCCAGGAGAACCTAGACTCTTTCCGGGTAAGTTGGGTGATAGGTGACACTACCTCAGAGAAATTCCTAATGAAACGTCTATAGAAATTGGCAAACCCGATGAAGCGCTGCACCTCCTTCACATTTCTAGGACTTGGCCAATCCTTGATGGCTTGGGTCTTACTTCCATCCATACTAATTCCTTGTGTAGACAGTACATACCCCAGAAATTGAATTTCGGTCCTATGGAATTCACACTTTTCAAGTTTGATGTAAAGATGGTTTTGTCTTAGACGTTCCAAGACCATTCTCACATGTCCATGATGTTCCTCTGTGGAGTTAGAAAAAATTAGAATATCATCCAAATAAATCACCATGAATGTATCTAGGAGATCCCTGAAGATGTCATTCACCAAGTGTTGGAAAGTAGCTGGGGCGGTACTCAGACCAAAAGGCATAACTAGATATTCAAAGTGTCCATAGCGTGACCTGAATGCAGTCTTCCATTCATCCCCAGGTCTAATACGGACCAAGTTATAGGCCCCACGGAGATCCAATTTAGAGAAAATTTTGGCATGCCGCACTCTCTCCAATAACTCAGGGATTAAAGGCAATGGATAACGGTTTCTAATAGTAACCTTATTGAGTTCCCTATAGTCTACGCAGGGTCTCAGAGATCCATCTTTCTTCTTCACAAAGAAGATGGGTGCACCTGCAGGAGATGAAGAGGGGCGTATGAAGCCCTTGGCTAGATTTTCGTCTATGTAATCCTTTAAAGCCTTTAGCTCAGGCCCCGCCAGGGGGTAGATCTTACCAAAAGGTATCTCTGCTCCAGGCAATAATTCAATTGGACAATCATATGGACGGTGAGGGGGAAGCTGGTCAGCGTTCTTCTTGTCACATAAATCCACATAGTCCTGGTATACAGCTGGTAGTTCAGGGACTGACATGGTTCCTTTAGGAACAGAGCAAGCTGAAACTTCTGGACTCATCTGTTTCTCTGGAAAGTGTAATTCCTTGGTCTCCCAGTTAATGGTAGGGTTCTGAGCCTGCAGCCATGGTAGCCCTAGAATAATGGGAAAGTGGGGAGAAGAGATAAGCATAATGGACAGTTTCTCTTGATGATCTTTACCCATAAGGACCCTCAAAGGCTCCGTTTCCTGATCCACTGGTCCAGAGGTCAGCAGGGAGCCATCCACAGTTTCCATCTGTACTGGAGTAGCCTTCTTCACTGAACGTATCCCCTGTTTCAGAGCAAAGGAGACATCCATAAAATTCCCACTTGCCCCTGAGTCGATCATAGCAGAGCTAGACACCCAGACTGAGTTAACCCAGAGTTTGATGGAAAGGAAGCAATGAGAATTGTTTTTCCTACAACTCAGCTGGGACACCGCTGAGGAAACTTGAAAAATTGCAGCGTTTACACAGTCATCGTCCTCAGAAGTAACGGAGTTTAAGTCAGAGAAATCAAGATCTGTTGCTGCAGATCTCTCTGGAGCCTGAGGCTCGACCTGACAGATCTCCTCTCGCAACACTCACAGTGAATGAGTGCTGCAGTAGTCTTACGAGAATGGCTGGGGCAGTTTATAATGAAGTGCCCTGACTTACCACAATAGAAACATAGATTTTCCTTAAAACGATGTTCCTTGCGTGCATCACTAACCCGTCTTTGTAAAGAGTCTACCTGCATGGGTTCAGGTTCAGGTTCCCGTGTGATCCTACTCAAAGGTTCCTTAGCTGGGGAGGAAGGTAGGAAAAGGTTAGTGCGATTGCTTTCGAACCATCTCTCTTGCCTGCGTTCAGTCAGGCGAGCATCAATACGGATGCAGTAGTTAATAAAGTCACCTAACGCAGTGGGAGGGTCGGCACGAGCAAGTTCATCCTTAATTAGTGGAGACAACCCCTTTCGAAAAATAGATTTTTTGGCGGAACTGTCCCAGGTGGTATCAAGGGCCCATCTCCTGAAATCCAAGGCATATTCGGCTACCGAGTGCTTACCTTGGTGCAAAGTTAACATGGCTGCTTCAGCTGTTGCACCTCGATTGGGGTCATCAAACACCTGCCCCATGGCTAAAATGAAAGCATCAAGATGATCCAAACATTCATCCTCAGTCTCAATCAGAGGGTTTGCCCACATCAAAGCCTTATTGGTAAGTAACATAATTATAGTAAGCACTTTAGATCGTTCAGTGGGAAATTGTGAAGCATGTGCAGAAAAAAACAGATTGCATTGGTTAATAAATCCCCTGAATTTTTCACGTTCACCGCCAAAACGAAAAGGGGGCAACTTGGGAATCCCAGAACTTGGGGCTATGGCAGGAGCCTGGACTGCTCCTCTAGAACCTCAATCCTGGCTCGCAAATCCTGGGCAGTCTGTCCAAAACACTTGCAAATTGTGATTAGTGAGGTCCTGTAGGTTTGTAAAACGGGTTTTTATAGTCTGTAAATCTGCAAGGATATTATCAGTCACTCCGCAAAGTTCCTTTATGCGGGCCTCCATTTTCCAGATCTTTTAAGACAGGAGTACTGGAAGGAGAGGAGAAAAGGAAAAAAAAAAAACAATAGTGTTTACCTGTGGTAACACTGCAGAGAGAAAAAAAAATTAAGGGAACTGCTCACCTGGAATGGTTGTGAGAAGTCACAACCACTATCATCACAGAAAGTTCAACCGGACATCTGATATCCACAGTTACAGCAGACACAAAAGAGGGAAGAGAAAAAAAAAACAATAGTGTTTACCTGTGGTAACACTGCAGAAAAAAAAAAAACTTAAGGGAATTGCTCACCTGGAATGGTTGTGAGAAGTCACAACCACTGTCATCACAGAAAGTACAACTGGACGTCTGATATCCACAGTTACAGCAGACACAGCCTTCCCAGACCCAGCAGACACTAACGTTTTGGTCTTCAGAATCTTGTAATGTATGTAGTACAGTTCATATAGCGTCTTGTGCTTGGGTGCGATGAAAATACATGAGACACAGGTTTGATATAGAAGGTCTTGTATTACTTCATACAAGTAGCAAAAATAGTCACACAGTTTGCAGATACAGAAGCAGGAGACACAGCAGGCCAGAGTAACTTAAGCTCAGCAATCACTCTCCACAACAGGTTCAGGATCTTCTTCTCTGTTACCGTAAGTCCATGCAAACGTGGATCTTTCAAAGAGCAGGGTTCCAGAGTCCACAAGTGTTCAGAGTTCCTCAGTAGGAATAGCTGGAGTACATAGTCCAAGGCTTCCAGGAGTCAGGTCACAGGTTCACTGCAGGCTAGATTCTGAAGCACTGTTTGCTCAGCTGTGGCTGCTTAAGAAGCAAGAGGGAGAGAATCAGGGTGGGAACATGAAAGCTGAAAACTCCATATTGACTGAGGGCAAGATAGCTGCAGCAAGACAGAAAGCAAAATGGCTGATGGAAAACTGAGTTTCAAGAACATGTACAAAGAACCTTACACAATCTTTCCTTTGCAAGTTGCATGGTCCACACTTTCGGCACCAATCTTCAATGGCCTTCCTCATACCAACCCAGTAGAACCTCTCGCGAAGTAGGACCTCTAACTTCTTCCATTCGAAGTGTCCTGCTCCATTGTGGTACGCTTCCAGGACCATTGATGCATCTCGCCTCGGGACTACCACCTGCCAGACCAATTCATGGGTTCGGGCATTGACACTCCTCCGACACAGCTTTCCTTCGTAGATGAAAAGCCTGCCTTTTTCTTTCCACAAATGTTGGGTCTCTTGTGGAGCATCTGGACCGGGGCGCGAGTCGGCTTGCGTCAGCAGCTCCTTTACCAGGCGGACTGCTGGGTCGCTATCCTGCGTCTCTACCCATTCATGGTGAGTCAATGGGTTTAACGTGGCCTCTTTCATGATGCAGTGCTTGTTTTTCACCCCATTGGGCGCGTTGGGTCACTATTGGCCGGTGGAAGGCTGGTAACTCAATTTCTTCGAGTGTGTCCAGATCTTCTCCACTATATGGTAAGTTGGGCATTCTGGACAGCGCATCAGCATTGGCGTTCTTATGTCCCGCTCGGTACTTGATGGTGAACTCGTAGTTGGACAGCCAGGCCATCCATCGCTGCTCCAGCGCACCTAACTTTGAGGTTTTTAAGTGAGTCAGCGGATTGTTGTCTATGAAGATGGTAAACTTTGCTGCAGCTAGGTAGTGTTTGAACTGCTCAGTCACAGCCCAGATGATGGCAAGGAACTCCAGGTTGAAGGAGCTGTAGTTGTCAGTGTTCCTTTCAGTGGGACGAAGTTTCCTTCTGGCGTAGGAGATCACTCTTTCTTTGCCTTTCTGTACTTGCGACAGTACTGCTCCCAGTCCCACGTTGCTGGCATCAGTATAGAGGATGAATGGTTGATCATAGTCTGGGTAGGCCAGAAATTCATCCCCATAAGAGCCAACTTCAACCGAGTGAAGGATCTTTCCAGGTCATCATTCCAATCAAACATAGAACGCTTCTTCCGGGCCTTCTTGGGCTGGCCCACGAGAAGGTTTTGCAGGGGTTCGGCTATTTCAGTGAAGCCCTTGATGAACCTTCGGTAGTAGCCTACCAACCCGAGGAACTGGCGTATTTCATGGATGTTGCTGGGCCTCTGCCAGTCCTTGATAACAGTGACTTTGTCAGGGTCTGGTGCCACGACTTCCGCGCTCACTACCTGGCCTAGGTACTGCACCTTGGGCTTCAGGAGGTGGCATTTGGACGGCTGCACCTTTAGGCCAAATTTGGGCAGGGCTTCGAACACCTTGGCCAGGTGCTCCAAATGTTCCTCGTAGGTCTTGGAGAAGACAATGATGTCATCTAGGTACAACAGAACTGTCTCGAAGTTTATGTGTCCAAGGCAGCACTCCATCAATCTCTGGAATGTTCCTGGTGCGCTGCAAAGCCCGAACGGCTTGTAGTTGAATTCCGAGAGGCCCATTGGTGTTGCAAAGGCGGTCTTCTCTTTGTCTGCCTCTGCCACGGGAACCTGCCAATACCCACTAGTGATATCTAAGGTAGAGAAAAAGTTAGCGGATCTCAGTGCACCTAGTGATTCCTCTATCCTAGGTAACGGATAGGCATCTTTGTGGGTAATGCTGTTAAATTTCCTGTAATCAATACACATCCTCATTGTACCATCTTTCTTTCTAACGAGGACTAATGAAGCTGCCCAGGGGCTACAACTGTCTATGATCACCACAGCCTCCTTCATCTCTTGTAACATACTCTTGGCACATTGGTAGTGATTTGGGGGTACAGGCTGGTACCTTTCTTTAATGGGCAGATGATTTACAGTGGGGATATGATGTTGGATCCCTTTTGCCTGCCCAAAGTCTAAAGGGTGTTTGCTAAATACCTGTTCAAATTCTTGAACTACTCGGTAGACCCCATTCTTTTGGTGTGGAAGGTGGAGTCAGTGCCTACATGCAGCTGCTGACACCAATCCTCCAGCTGTTTTGCAGAGCCACTGTCCTCCGACTGGTTGGATGAGACCAAGGGTTCTGCTGTCTGAATTGCGTTGTTATTGACAGTGAACAGCTTAGCAACGGTGGCATACTGAGGTAGTTTGGCCTCTTCCTCCCCACAATTTAAGATGCGTACTGGCACCCTCCCCTTGCAGACATCAACTACCCCTCTGGCTGTCAGGATAGTGGGCCTACTATCAGAGTACACTGGCTCTACCAGGGCTTGGTAATCTCTTCCTCTGAGGCCTATGGCTGCCCGACACCAAATTAACATTTCACTTCTTGGGGGGTATTAAATACTCAGAAAACAAAAAAGGAAGCGATAAAGAAATGTATACACCCTTGGAGGTTCTCTTTATACCCTGTATACAGGTAATTATTTTGGAGGATGGTTAGGAATATAAGATACATTATACTTATGTAATTGCCTGTTATGTATACTGACTAATATATTCTCCCTGGGACTAGATATGCATGCTCAGCATTACCAGTTGCGATTTAGTTACATTGATTAATCCCTGGATTGTTTATTGGCCACTATATTATTTATTTATGTTGTATATTATATAAGGCCATTAGGGATATGTGCAATTGTAATGTTTCTTTTGTTTTGACTACCTTTATGATTTTATATGATGTTTTCTGTGCATTGCATTTCCCAGTTTGTTCCATCTGATGTACCCCTCATTTCACATGCATTTTGGTGTGAACCCCTTTTCTACCCTATCGAGTATCCTGATAATTAATTAATAAAATATATATCCTTTTACCTAAAAGTGATCTGGTTTTGGGATTTCTTTATCGCTTCCTTTTTTGTTTTCTGAGTATTTATCAATTTTTGCGATTTCCCTTACATTTTCTATATCTAATGCCCGAAAAAATAAAAAAATTAAAATAATCAATATTCATTTATAATTACTATTTCTGGTGTGATTGTTGGGCAATTATTCCATGAAGTGTATATGGTGTTCTTGGGGGTATTGCAGTGGGGAATGAATCACTTACTCTGACACTGCCGACTTCTCCACCAGATAAATCTACCTGCTGTCTTTGCATCAGGGCCTTGATCTCCTTTTGCAAGACCCATTGCTCACTGGAACCAGCAGTTTCGGCTACCTGTTGCAACAAAACAATAATCTCGGCAAGACAATTTTCTATCACACTAGTACCTAAGATCATCATTGGGTTACATTCTCGTCGATCAATGTCTACAATTATCATACCTTGGCTTTTAATTCTACTCGCCCCACCTTAATGGTCACTTCCTTATACCCCTTCTGTAGCAAAGGCTGACCATTGCTGACGACTAATGTCAGCTCATCATCTGGGCCGCGAGTAAGATCAGAGTCAGCCCAGTACCGTTTGTAAAGAATACATGGCATAGTCGTCATCTGAGAGCCGGTGTCCAGCAAAGCGTTTATTGGGATGCCGTCAATCACAACTGGGAGGACCGGTCGTCCCCCGACGTACTTGGCTTGCCAGTTACCGTGGGCCTGATCGTCTCTGCCCCAGGGGTCGCTCATTTAAATAACAGAATCTTGCGATGTGCCATGCTTTGCTGCAGCGGCAGCAAATGGGTCGTCCGTCGGGGTTATAGCGATCATTGTCTCGCCCTCTTATTGGTGGGATCCTCTTCTTCCGTCTCCACCGGACGTCATCTGGACTGGAGGCCAGCTCTATCCTCTCCTTTTGGGGCACTTGCAAGGATTGCACGGTTTTGGCTAGTACAGCCACACTTTTGGTCAGCTCCTGAACTTGTAGACGCAGCTCTGCAGATGGATCATTATCCAGAGTCTGTGCGTCAGCCTCAGCGGGGGCCTGAGGGAAGGATGCTGCCTCCTGGTGGTATGTAATGGCTGGGCGCCTAGGGGACGCTGGACGGCTGACATATGTTTCGTGTAATGCCCGGATAGCCCTGTCTTTAAAGTCTGCAAAGCTCATCTCAGGGGTTTGTTGGGCCATGATGCGCAGCTGTGACCTGTGGGTGCTGAACAGGAGTCCCTCAACAAACTGCTCCTTTAACAATCTGTCTCCATCCTGCACGCTGTCAGGGTCAACCTGTTTTATGGCCCTCAGTGCCTCCTGAAGATTAAGAGCATAGTCCCGCATACTGTCCTGCACCCTTTGTTTGCACCCAAAGAATCTCATTTTATTTCTGCTGCAGTGAAGGTGTCAAAGGTGCTCCTCAGCTTAGCCAGAATTTGCTTAACAGACTCCTTATCAGTGTTCTGCCAGGACTTTACTTCTCTTTGAGCTGCACCAGTTAACTGTCCAATGAGAATGCTTACTTTTTGGTTTTCAGACGGGGGTATACATTAACCCCTCTCTGACATTAGATGTACTATCCCGTCCATTAAACCCGTGCCATTTTGCCCATGGACGGGATAGTACGTCACAGGCGATCAGCTGCGCTCCCGGAGGGAGCGCTGCTAATCGCCACCGGGTGTCAGCTGATTATCACAGCTGACACCCGTGACTGTGTGTCAGGAGCGGTCACGGACCGCTCCCGGAACATTAACCCCTGGCACACCGCGATCAAACATGATCGCGGTGTACGGGGGGCACAGGGAAGCATCGCGCAGGGAGGGGGCTCACTGCGCGCTCCCCTGAGACCCTCAGACCAGCGCGATGTGATCGCGCTGTTCTGAGGGCTTCCTCCCTCCCAGGACCCGGATCCAAGATGGCGCCGGGGTCCTGGAGGGAGGCGGCTTCCTAAGTGCCTGCTGAGAGCAGGCACTGAGAAGCCTGCAGCAGTGCCAGAGCGATCGCTGGTGTGACAGAGTGCTGTGCACACTGTCACACCAGCGATCTGATAAAATACAGTGATGTCCCACCCTGGGACAAAGTAAAAAAGTTAAAAAAATAAAAATAAACATGTTTTAAAAAAAAATCCAAAATAAATAAAAAAAAAATATTCCCCAATAAATTCATTTCTTCCTGTAAATAAAAAAAACAAAACAATAAAAGTGCACATATTTGGTATCGCCGCATCCGTAACGACCCCCCCTATAAAACTGTCCCACTAGTTAACCCCTTTAGTGAACCCCTTAAAAAAACAAAAAAAACAAAGCAAAAAATCAATGCTTTATCATCATACCGCCGAACAAAAAGTGGAATAACACGCGATCAAAAAGACCGATATAAATAAACATGGTACCGCTGAAAACGTCATCTTGTCCCGCAAAAAATGAGCTGCCATACAGCATCATCAGCGAAAAAATAAAAAAGTTATAGCTCGCAGAATAAAGCGATGCAAAAATAATTATTTTTTATATAAAATTGTTTTTATTCTATAAAAGCGCCAAAACATAAAAAAATGATATAAATGAGGTATCGCCATAATCGTACTGACCCGAAGAATAAAACTGCTTTATCAATTTTACCACACGCGGAACGGTATAAACGCCTCCCCCAAAAGAAATTCATGAATTGCTGATTTTTGTTCATTCTAACCTCCCAAAAATCAAAATAAAAAGCGATCAAAAAATGTCACGTGCTCAAAAATGGTACCAATAAAAACGTCAACTCGTCCCGCAAAAAATAAGACCTCACATGACTCTGTGGGCCAAAATATGCAAAAATTATAGCTCTCAAAATGTGGCGATGCAAAAAACTATTTTTTGCAATAAAAAGCGTCTTTTAGCGTGACAGCTGCCAATCATAAAAACCCGCTATAAATAGTAAATCAAACCCCCCTTTATCACCCCCTTAGTAAGGGAAAAATAATAAAATTAAAAAAAAGTATTTATTTCCATTTTCCCATTAGGGTTAGGGTTAGGGTTGCGGCTAAAGTTAGGATTAGGGTTGGTGCTAAAATTAGGATTAGGGTTAGGGTTGGGATTAGGGGTGTGTTAGGGTTAGGTTTGTGGTTAGGGTTGGGACTAGGGTTAGGGGTGTGTTGGGGTTAGGGTTGGAGTTAGAATTGGGGGGTTTCCGCTTTTTAGGCACATCAGGGGCTCTCCAAATGTGACATGGCGTCTGATCTCAATTCTGCGTTGAAAAAGTCAAACGGTGCACCTTCACTTCTGAGCTCTGCCATGCGTCCAAACAGTAGTTTATCCCCACATATGGGGTATCAGCGTACTCTGGACCCCAAGATTTATTGTGCAATTTGTCCTATTTCTTCTGTTACCCTTGGGAAAATAAAAAATTGGGGGCGAAAATATCATTTTTGTAAAAAAAAAAATGATTTTTTTGTTTTTACGGCTGTACATTATAAACTTCTGTGAAGCACTTGGGGCTTCATAGCGCTCACCACACATCTAGATAAGTTCCTTGTGGGGTCTATTTTCCAAAATGGGGTCACTTGTTGGGGATTTCCACTGTTTAGGCGCATCAAGGGCTCTCCAAATGCGACATGACGCCCCCAGACCATTCCATCAAAGTCTGCAATCCAAAACGTCACTACTTCCCTTCCGAGCCCCAACGTGTACCCATACAGTAGTTTTCTCCCACATATTGGGTATCAGCGTACTCAGGACAAATTGGACAACAACTTTTGGGGTCCAATTTCTCCTGTTACCCTTGTGAAAATAAAATATTGGGGGCGAAATAATCATTTTTGTAAAAAAAAAAAAGGATTTTTTATTTTTACGGCTGTACGTTATAAACTTCTGTGAAGCACTTCGGGGTTCAAAGTGCTCACCACACATCTAGATAAGTTCCTTGTGGGGTCTATTTGCCAAAATGGGGTCACTTGTGGGGGGTTTCCACTGTTTAGGTGCATCAGGGGCTCTCCAAATGCGACATGACGCCCCCAGACCATTCCATCAAAATCTGCAATCCAAAACGTCACTACTTCCCTTCCGAGCCCCGACGTGTGCCCATACAGTAGTTTTTGCCCACATATTGGGTATCAGCGTACTCAGGACAAATTGGACAACTTTTGGGTTCCAATTTCTTCTGTTACCCTTGTGAAAATAAAATATTGGGGGCGAAAAAAACATTTTTGTAAAAAAAAAAAAAAGATTTTTTATTTTACGGCTGTACGTTATAAACTTTAGTGTAACACCTGGGGGTTCAAAGTTCTCACCACACATCTAGATAAGTTCCTTGAGGGGTCTAGTTTCCAAAATGGTGTCATTTATGGGGGTTTCCACTATTTAGGCAGATCAGGAGCTTTCCAAACACGACATGGCGTCCAGCCAATTCTGCGTTGAAAACGTCAGACGGCGCTCCTTCCCTTCCAAACTCTGCCATGCACCCAAACAGTGGTTTACTCCCACATATGGGGTATCAGCGCACTCAGGACAAATTGCACAATAACTTTTGGAGTCTTATTACCCTTGGAAAAATAAAAATTTGGGTGAAAAGATCATTTTTGTGGAAAAAATATGATTTTTAAATTTTACGGCTCTACGTTATAAACTTGTGTGAAGCACTTGGGGGTTCAAATTGCTCACCAAAGATCTAGATAAGTTTCTTAGGGGGTCTAGTTTCCCAAATGGGGTCATTTGTGGGGGGTTTCCACTGTTTAGGCACATCAGGGGCTCTCCAAATGCAACATGGCATCCAATCTCAATTCCAGCCAATTTTGGTTGGAAAAAGTCAAATGGTGCTCCTTCCCTTCCGAGCTCTGCCGTGCGCCCAAACAGTGGTTCCCCCCCACATAAGGGGTATCAGCGTACTCAGGACAAATTGGACAACAACTTATGTGGTCCAATTTCTCCTGTTACCCTTGGGAAAATAAAAAATTAGTGACTGAAAGATAATTTTTGTGGGAAAAAAATAGGATTTTTTATTTTCATGCCCGGGCATTATAAACTTGTGTGAAGCACTTGGGGGTTCAAAGTGTTCACCAAAGATCTAGATAAGTTCCTTAGGGGGTCTAGTTTCCAAAATGGGGTCACTTATGGGGGGTTTCCACTGTTTAGGCTCATCTGGGCACTGCAAATGGAACATGACCCCCATCAACGTCTGCATTCCAAAACGTTACTACTTTCTTTCCAAGCCCTGCCGTGCGCCCAAATAGTTCCCCCCCCCACATATGGGGTATCAGCGTACTCAGGACAAATTGGCCAACAACTTTTGGGGTCCAATTTCCTTGGGAAAATTAAAAAATTTGGGACTAAAAAAATCATTTTTGTGGAAAATTGTTTTGTTTTTTTTCACACCCAGGCATTATAAACTTTTGTGAAACACTTGGGGGTTCAAAGTGCTCACAACAGATCTAGATAAGTTCCTTAGGGGTCTAGTTTCCAAAATGGTGTCACTTGTGGGGGTTTCCACTGTTTAGGCGCATCAGAGGTTCTCCAAACGCGACATGGCGTCCAATCTCAATTCCAGCCAATTTTAGTTTGAAAAAGTCAAACGGCGCTCCTTCCCTTACGAGCTCTGCCGTGTGCCCAAACAGTGGTTTTCCCCCACATATTGGGTATTGGCGTACTCAGGAGAAATTGGACAACCTTATCTGTCCATTTTCTCCTTTTACCCTTGTGAAAATAAAAAAAAAGTTTGTAAAAGATCATTTTTGTGGCTAAAAAGTTAAATATTCATTTTTTTCTTCCACGTTGCTTTAGTTCCTGTGAAGCACCTGAAGGGTTAATAAACTTCTTGAATGTGGTTTTGAGTACCTTGAGGGGTGCAGTTTTTAGAATGGTGTCACTTTTGGGTATTTTCTGCCACATAGACCCCTCAAAGTGACTTCAAATGTGAGGTGGTCCCTAAAAAAAATGGCTTTGTAAATTTTGTTGTAAAAATGAGAAATCGCTGGTCAACTTTTAACCCTTATAACTTCCTAACAAAAACAAATTTTGGTTCCAAAATTGTGCTGATGTAAAGTAGACATGTGGGAAATGTTATTTCTTAACTATTTTTTGTGATATATTTCTCTGTTTTAAGGGAATAAAAATTCAAAGTTTGAAAATTGCAAAATTTTAAAAATTTTCGCCATATTTGCATTTTTTTCAAAAATAACCGCAAGTTATATGGAAGAAATTTTACTTCTAACGTGAAGTACAATATTTCATGAGAAAACATTCTCAGAATCGCGAATATCCATTGAAGCGTTCCAGAGTTATAACCTCATAAAGAGACTGTGGTCAGAATTGTAAAAATTGACCCGGTCATTAACGTGCAAACCACCCTTGGGGGTGAAGGGGTTAAATAAATGCACAGTCTCTCCCTGAAATCGCTCAGGGTATACGGCTCCCTTGAGTATTGTGGTAGCCAGGCCGCTCCCGGTATATATGGCATTCAGAGCGGCATTATAGGGACTGCAGCTGCGGTCTCCAGATCTTACTGCGCTCTGGGGGCTGTGGCTGCGCTGGCCCATGGATTCTGCGTGCTATGGGAGCTGCGACTGCACCTGCCTCTGCATCTTGCGGCGCTATGGGGGCTGCGGCGGCGTCTGCCACTATATCTTCTCCTGCATTAGACATTCTCTTCCCCCCAGTTAATCTTAGCCAGGCTCTGTATCTCCACTGGCTTATCAGTCTGTTGCTCCGTCGGCTGGATGAGCGGTGCGAGCTTGGATCCAAGGCCTCAGCTCCCTGTGCTCTGTCTGCTGACCGCAGAGCGCGCACAGCACTTTACTTTTTTGCTCTCTCACTCTGGCTCTGCCCACAACGGCACACCCCTTCTTCTTCTCCTGTGCGCCTCGAGATGCAAGTATGGCAGCAGTTATACAAAACTTTCAGCAAAGTCTCTGGCACAATAGACAGTTCAAAATAGGCACACAGGTCTCTGTGATACCGGGCTTCGATATCCTGTTCATGATGCCAAGTTGGAACGCCCACCACGGCAGTGGGGTACTCGGTACCGGGCCACTTCTTAAAGGGGCAGTGTCACAGCAGCAGTGACCCGGTTTGTGGCCCTGGGCATCCAATAAAAGGGGTATATTTACAAGGGATAATATAGTTTGTAATAGTGTTTGTGACACCACCTGTGGTTTCTGGTCAGAGGTAACCAGCGCTGCAGTGCAGATCCTCTGTGACAGTTGGTCATGCAGCAGAGTTGGTAAAGCTCCCCACAGGTGAAGCTAAGTCCCAGGCAGATGTAATGTAAGGTAGATGGTAAAGATGTAGTATTTAGCAAGGGATGTAGCAGTGTTGAGTGGGTGTTGCAGGAAGAACTGGAGAGGACACAGTCAAATGCAGTTTACAAACCTTTACTCACAGTTCTGCAGGCAAAGTGTCCAGGGATCAGGTTACAGATGGTGCTGGAGTCAGTCAGCCTGAAAGCAATTTGGAATCTCCTTATTTCAGGTGGGTGGTGAGGTCTCCTTTCTAGCGCTATTCTCTGAGGTACTTGCTGCTGTAAGCTCTGTTCAAGTTCCTCTCTCTCTCTGTGACTTAAGTAGAGCTCTACTCGCATATCAGACAACTGTAGCCTGCTTCAGGGATTGCTCCACTATGGAGTCTCCGGCTCACATGTGCTGCTGTGTAGTCGAGTATCAGTTGGGGCAGAGAACCTGCTGTCTTCTGCCCTCTGGATTCTGCTGCTGGGGCTTTAGTTTACCCACTCAGCCTCGGAATCTGGTGTCCGGTTTCTGTCGCTCAGACCTGGGGTGAGCTCTGCTATAGCTCCTGTCCCCCAGCTTGTCCTCACATGTCCTTCCTCTCTCAACCCTACAGACAGACTAACTAACCCCTCCCCAGCCAGAATGTTCCAGAGGAGCTCTTCTGAAGTCAGGTATTAGAGCTCCCCCTTCTGGTCTGGAGTGCGAAAGGTGTTGCATGCTGTGTGTTACCTGTTAAAGGGATCCTTCCTTGCTTTTAGGCATGACATCACTCCCCCCTGGAGGGAGGCAAGGTCACTGTGGCAACCGAACTCCTGGGGTGCCACATATATTGTACACACGCAAGTATGCACATATACACACATACACAAGCATGCACATACACACAAACATGCACATACACACAAACGTGCATATATGCACACAGATACACGCACATACACACACAAGCATGCATACGCACATGCGTACACATACACAAAAAACTTGCATACACACAGTATAATGTCCCCACACACACGCAGATACGCACATACAAAAACATGCACATACACACAAACACACGCACGTGCAAACACTCGCAGAAGTACGCAACGCACACACATGCATATGCACAAACACGCATGTACTCACGTACATACACACATGCACATACACACCCAGATACATGCGCATACATTCACACATGCACATACACAAATACACACAAACATACAGACACATACATGCACACATATGCATACATACACATGTGCATACATACACGCGCACATGCGCATACACACATGCGACATACATACATACAAACATGCATGCACACATGCGCATACACACGCGGACGCCATCTTTGGACACTCAGGTTAACAAAGATGGTGGCCGCGTGACACATCACAGTGCCCCACTGCAAGATTACAGGATTACGTCAGAGGGGAACTTGGTGGGAGCTAATAAAGTGGATAACGAGGTGTTTCTGTCTATTTTGTATGTAATAAAACAATTCTCTGTGTGGTTTTTTTCTCCTTTACTGAAAGTATTGTTAATGGCTGGCTGTCATACTGATGGCTGACATTAGCAATACGGCTTGATATCAGCTGCCAAAAAAAGCTGACATCAACCCCTTTATTACCCAGTCTGCTACCGCTACACGGCAGCAGGAAGAGCAGGGTAACCGCCTGTTTTGGCGTCTCATAAAGGCTCCAATTCTGGGGCTGCTGCTAGCTGCAATTTTCAGCTTGGAGGCCCAGAACTCTTGGGACTCACCACGCTAAGATTTCCAGCCCCCAGCTGTCTGGGTTACCTTAGCTGGCAATAGAAATATGACGGAGCCCACGACAATTTTTTTTAAGTTATTTATTAAAATAAAAATAAAAAAAGGCTTCCCTGTATTTTTCATTGCCAGCGAAGGTAACACCAGGTAGCGGGGGTTGGCAGCCAATAGCTATTTGGTTTACCTGCTTTTGCTTGCATATCCGCAAAGGCGTTGCCAATAGTCTGAGGACTGTTCCTAGGACCGTGCGCCTTAACTTTGATAATGGCCACCTGAGTAGGCAATTTGATCGAATTCATGAGGGTTTTAACAGCTTCAGCATTTTTCACTGGAGTTCCGGCAGTAGTAATAAACCCTCGATTGGCCCTTAGAGCTTCAAAATCGTGAGCAATACCAAATGCATACCGTGAGTCCGTGTATATATTAGCCCATCTGTCTTTGGTCAAAGTACATGCAGTAGACAGAGCCTGAAGTTCTGCTTCTTGTGCTGACTGTGATGGCAGGAGCGCAGCTACGTGCACTACAGTGTCCTCTGTGGTAACAGCATATCCCGTGTGGAATCTACCAAACTCATCAGCATATCTTGAACCATCCGTGTATAACACCAGATCGGGTTTTGGAAGTGGATTCTCACTGACATTTGGCGGAGTAGCTATTTCTTCAGTCAGAAGTTGGGAACAATCATGTTGGAGATAATCCTCATCACTGCCATCTTTCTTGGGGACCGGCATTAAAGTAGCGGGGTTGTTTGTAGTACAGCGATGCAACTTAACATAGTCAGGCAAAAGGAGTGAACACTGCAGCCGTAAATGTCGTTGTACAGTCAAATGTCTTGGCTGTTGGAGTGTTAGTATTGCTGCAATGTCATGCGGGACAAAAATGTGCGTTTCATGTCCAAGAATTATGTCTGCAGTCTTGTCAAGCAACGAGTGAGTGGCGTGAACTGCCCTCATGCAACTTGGTGATGCTTGAGCCACGGGTGGAGGCGGGCAGAATAATAGCCCACTGGTCATTGCCTATTGCCATGTGATTGTGTAAGTACCCCTGCTGCGTGTCCTTCATTTTCAGACACATACAAATGGAATGGTCGAGTATAGTCCTGGCAATCTGGGTGTAATGGAATGCTGAAGAAGGCATTGGCAAGGTCGATGACTGTGAACCAAGCAGCATCCTGAGGTATCTGGGACAAAAGAGTATGTGGATTAGGCACCACCGGAGTTTCCAGAACAGTAGCTGCATTAACTGCCCATAGATCTTGTACCAGCCGGTACACAGGGGGTTGGCCAGGTGGGGTCTTTTTCTTAACGGAAAACAAGGGCGTGTTACATGGGGAGACACAGGGTACCAGGGCACCATTATCGAGTAACGTTTGTATTTGTTCCTTGAGGCCCCGCTCCTGATCATGTTTCAAAGCGTATTGATGGACTTTGGGAAAAGGAGCACCAGGTTTGAGAAACACTTTTACTGGTTCTACAGGCATTTTCCCTATATCATCTGGAACTTTTGACCAAAGTTTAGATGGTATCTCTGAGAGATATGGGACAAATCGTTGATCCTCAGGCACCATCGGGGGAGGGTCTGAGCCTATCAGGGCCATCATAACCGCAGGAAGGGCATGTAGAATACAGATTTCCTCGCTATCTTCATCTGCATAAGGGTTATGTAACGTAAGAACCATCTGACCATCATCTTGGAATTGTATTCTGGAGCGGAACTGTGATAATAAATCTGCCCCAGTAAATTTACTGGACATGTGGGAGAGATTACGAACTGAGCAGTAACTTCTGGGAAAGGTCCCACAGGGATGAGTTTTGTAAGAGTATGTTTATTGGGTCTACCATCGACTCCAATTAAAACAAGCTCTTGGTCTGAGAATTGAATAGGGATATCCGTAGGTACATATGATGACTTGATTATGGAATTGGGCGCCCCAGTGTCTACCATGAACTTAACAAGGGTGTCCCCTACAGGAAGCGTGACAGATGAGCATGCTCCAGGTTTGGTGGAGAACATTGTGATGGCAGACCCTGGTTGGCCACCCCTTCAGTATGGGCGATTATCATGATTTTGAGCCTGTTCATAACCGGGGTATCCTCTAGGGTTCCCAGTATTTAGGTTATGATTGGAAGGGGGAACTTGAGGGTAGCATCTATCAGCGGGGTGTGACAATCTCTCTGAAAGTGACTGGGTCGGCCACAGCGCCAGCACTGCAAGCGAGAACTGGCGCGGTGAGGCTGGGGAAGGAGGTTCCCAATCATAGGATTGGAAGGGATATTGCAGTAGGGGACTGAATTTGTGAATGATTGGAGGGCGGAAACTGGAGTCTTTTGTGTGGGCCACTGATAAGGAACGAGTTGTGTGCTTGCAGCCGGGGTGGGGTTGGGGTTGGCGCAGGAGCTGGAACTGCTGCAGCTGCTGGTTTGCTTTTTGGTTTTCCTGCTAATGCAGAGCGGGCTAAATTCTTCTGAAAACTTTTTATTACTTTTAATGCATTGTCCGGAGTGGAATTCTCAATGTCAGGTCTAACTGACATTATCGCCTCTTTCAATTCGGGTTTAAGGCCGGATATCAAAGCTAAAGGTGTGAATGGGCTTTATTATACAATGAGAATCCCAGATCTTTAAATACTACCATAAGACGCCCATAGAACTTCTCGGCAGTCTCCCCCTCGTCCTGTGTTACATCTGTGAGAGAGGTAGCTTGGTCCGCTAGTCTATCTTGTGCCCAAACCTTTAAAGCATTGCAGAAATCAACACCACTCTCATAGGTTCCCCCATCCAGGTTCACATTATACGTTATGCCACCCTCAATAATTGGAAAATACCCCTCCCCAGCTTTTACTCGAAGTAAGTGTAATAGATCTCTTCGGGGAGTGGAATAAATCTCTCGATTCGCTGCCATTTGCCTGTAGAAGGCCATGGGGGAAATCTCTGGATCGGGTAATTGATTGCAAAGGGTGCCTATTTGAGATGGGGAAAAGGGGGTATACTTTGGCCTGTCAGGAGTAGTTTCCACATCATCCTCTTCAAATTCGGTTATTACTGACTCGGGGGCGGGAGGAGGTGGCGGTAGTACAGGCACAGGAGGCATCTGTTGTGGAAGCGGGGCAGAAGGCTCTATTACAGTTAGAGATTGTATTGCCTGATGGGCCGTTGGGTGGCTGTCAAGGACAATCGGACCTCCTCCAATTTTATGGGGTTTTCCTGTATACACCGCTCTATTGCTGATACTATGACCATGGCGGCATCCTTCCTGGAATATTGAAAGAAACCGGCAGAGATTAATGGTATGGCCATTGTACGTTAAGGCATTGTACGGGGGGGGGGGACAGAGGAGGCATACAGGATTGCGTTCTGGACAGCCTCAGTAAGTAATTGTTGGGACCTAGGAATGTTGATAGGATTATATCGTGGTCCCACTGCATGTATTACATATTGACACGGCAGCTGTCCTGCTCTGGTTGCTGCGACCTGTCATATTTCTACCTGGCCTTACGTTTGTATATACAAATTAGATTCTTCCTGTATCATGGGTCCGCCTTTTTGTGAAATTGTTGCGGCCAGTCCTCCAGCATGGCGGAGTTGATTATTCGTGGCATTTACTATGGCCCCAACGTGCTGCTGCGTAAGATTCCCTGTCCCTATCCTAAAGAGAACATCATGACGGTGGGGTCCAGGAATAACATTGGAATACATTTCCTGGAAATCTTCTATCTCCTCTGTGTATCCTGTCTCTGACGGGTGAATAAAGTAGGACGGGGTGGATACTCATGGCCACTAGCAATACTAGGCATAGCAGGGACTGGTGCTGGCGATGGCTGATAATAGGTGCCGTCAGCATTTAACAAGGGAAAGGTTGGGACTACGACTCCGGGTCTCCTTGCTCCTCAATCACAAAAGGTCTCTCTCAACTGAGGATTAGTAACTCCCATACGTCACAAATCCACCCAGCAGGATCATAGGGTGGGGGCGCACTGGGTTTTGGCAACGAAGGATATATTGGTGCCCTGGGGTTGAGGGGCACAGAGCTTACAATCGGAAGGAGAGACTTAATTTCCTGGAGAGTGACCTTATTATCTAGCAAGGAGACGGCTTGTTCCAGATCATCATTTTTAGTTGTTTGTCTTTCTGGCACATTACTCTCAGTCACTTTCTCAGTTCCTTCTTGCACCACAAAACATCCAGTCTTTGTCGTAGTAGTAAACAGCTTTCCTTTTTCATTGTAAAAGGAAAACACTGGCGCTAGACCGCAAAAGATACAGGCACAAAGCAGAAATATGGGTTGATGACTTAGAAGCAGCTGGTGATTTATTAGTAGGCTCTGTGCTTGCCTGCTGAAATAATAAATGAAACCAGAAAAAAATCACCGCGCTAGCTAAGGACACCTGGTGTAAGGTATACAAGCCCAACAGTGTTGACAAATGGCAAAAAAAGAGAGTAGACTCACTGTTAACTGGAGAAAGAGTTCATAGAGAGATTGGAAGGTGACCGCTCCAGGTTTGTGCTGGAATAATAATACAACCAGTAAATTATTTATTTCAACCGTTCACTGAAGTGTACCAAATTTATGTGCACTTACTGCTGCTTAAAATGTCGTATGTTGAGCAGTGTTCCAAGGAAAAAAACAAGAGGAGAGAGTTTATGGAAATCTGGCTAGAGCTGAAGTTATCTAAATGAAACAGAATGCTCACGGTTGAAAAGTTGTAGATGGTAAGATTAGTTAGTCTGAAGTTATATGTAGGTATACAGATGGGTACTTACAAAGTACAGACAGAGGAATCAATGATTAGTAGATCACCCTAAATCAGGGATGTCAAAGTCAAACACACCGAGGGCCAAACCGGCCCTGCTACCGGTGCATTGTGGGAAATGTAGTGTTGGTGCCAGGGCCGGCTCCAGGTTTTTATGGGCCCCGGGCGAAAGAGCCTCAGTGGGCCCCTTTAACACAGACCACGATTCATGATGCACAGATACGGCAGAGAAATATAGGTACAGTACAATGCCAAATACTTCACTTCTTCCATTACATGAGTGATATCTATTGTAAATTCTACAATAGCTCAAAAACCGCCAAATCCTCACAGCGCACAGTACAGACTGGACAGTACAGTCCTCCATACAATATTATGGGCACCACAGTCTCCCCCTCATCACCCATATAATACCCCATGCAGGATGTCACCCCCCATATAATGCTCCATACAGAATACTGGACCCAATATAATGCTCCATACAGGATACTGGACCCAATATAATGCTCCATACAGGATACTGGTCCCCATATAATGCTCCATACAGAATACTGGTCCCCATATAATGCTCCATACAGGATACTGGTCCCCATATAATGCTCCATACAGGATACTGGACCCAATATAATGCTCCATACAGGATACTGGTCCCCATATAATGCTCCATACAGGATACTGGTCCCCATATAATGCTCCATACAAAATATGGAGCTCTCCTCTGCGCTGTACTGCGTTCTGCACTGTTACAGCTCAGGAAAGGGCGCTGTGGAAAGACTCCCCATTATCATCATAATTGCCTCCCATCATCATCATGGCCTCCCCATTATCATCAATGCCTGCCCATCATCATCATCTCCTCCCCATCATCATCAATGCCTGCCCATCATCATCTTCTCCCCATCATCAATGCCTGCCCATTATCATCATCTTCTCCCCATCATCATCAATGCCTCCCCATTATCAGCAATGCCTGCCCATTATCATCTTCTCCCCATCATCATCATCAATTCCTCCCCATTATCAGCAATGCCTGCCCATTATCATCATCTTCTCCCCATCATCACCAATGCCTCCCCATTATCAGCAATGCCTGCCCATTATCATCTTCTCCCCATCATCATCACCAATGCCTCCCCATTATCAGCAATGCCTGCCCATTATCATCTTCTCCCCATCATCATCATCAATGCCTCCCCATTATCAGCAATGCCTGCCCATCATCACACACAGACAGCACACAAGCACTCTCTCACATACTTATACACACACACACACACACAAAGCACCGCGCTACATACACACAGACACACACAGAGACATACACACACACGTCTTACCCGTCCGACGTCCGCGCGCTCTGTGCCACAGCCGGCCGCTGAATGATGACGTCATTCAGCGGCCTGCTGTGAGAGGAAGCGCCGGCGCCCCCTGGAGCCCGGAGCTGCGGCAGCGGAGGCACGGGAGAGGTAAGTATTGTGCCAGCTGATTCCGGGGCCCTGAGCAAGAGGGGGGGCCCCAGTGGCGGCGCTGACACCGCTCTCCTCCGCTAATGGGCGGGGGGTGCCAGACTGCGAGTGGGCCCCCCCCGCCTGCTCAGGGCCCCGGCACTTGCCCGGGTGTGCCGGGTGCTGACGCCGGCCCTGGTTGGTGCGTGCAAAACACCAGCAGGCAGCTGTGGCCTGCGGGACGGATCTAATAGTAATTAAATATCATCCAGGGGGCCATAGATAATCAATTCGCGGGCCGGATCTGGCCCGCGGGCCTTGACTTTGACATATGGGCCCTAAATAGTGGTTCACAAAGTTCAGTGGTACCGCAATGAAAGGGTACTAGCGTTGATAGGATATGTATATACAACAGGTTCAGACCTCGCTACTACGCAGGTGCTTACTGTGGTAGACAATGGTATAGTTCTGCATCAATATAGAGAGCTGCATGAGAATGACAGATTAATGCTGTACTCACTGTTTGAAGCTAGAGTCTAATGGCTGAATACCTGCAAGGGGAAGCCGCCGCATGGAGCATTGCTATGGTGGAGGTCGGCAAACTCACGGCGCGCCCCGGCCAGAAGCGGCGCCGAGGTAGCGACAGGAAGGGGCGGGACTATAGGGTGACGTCACCGATTAGTCTGACACGAACGTCGGAGTGCAGGGGCTAGATTTGCTGACGCGTTTCTAGGTACTACTTTCCCTCTTCATCAGAGCTTTTCTTTTTTTCACATAACAATAACAGAAACAACCAGAATTCACTTCCTCTTCTACTTCCATGTAACCTTCATCACACAATTCATGTGCCAAGCCACAGAATTCTTCAGCGTCTTTAAGCAAACCATCATCAGTCAACCTTCCTTTGTTCTTCCTAACACCTTCGTCCCATAGCGTAGGCTGTAGCCTCCCGCCCTCAGGGAATCCCATAATCAAAAATATGTTTCTTGTATTCCTGACAGATTTCTTTCCCCGTCTTTGAACCATAAGACTAACACAAATCTAAACTCTTCCTTTTCTTCCACGGAAACATGATTCTCCTTTAGAGCTAAATATCCTTACTTCAGTTGTGCACAGTACTGGAGCTGCCGTACAGTCTGTTCCACCGGGTCTATCCCCCACAGGGATGGCCCCAAAATTCCAACGTGGTACTTGGTGAAAGGAGGAGGGCGTCTAATGACTATAACTCCAGATACCCCCGATTTATATATATATATATATATATATATATTCCTGGGTTATATATCCTACCCAATCTTCGATCATCTTACCACATATGATTCTAACAATAATCAGGATTTCAGGATATTTTGACTAAAAAGATAGTTACAATCACTGGTCAATCCGGGGTGTCTGTCCCTTATTAGGTACGGTTCGAACACTGGGCCCCCAACGGAACTACACCTCTATATGATTCCACCCAAGAATCACCTCACCATCGGGGACAAACCTCAGATCCTCTTTGCAGCAACAAACACAGGAAAACCACACCAAACGGTCAGTCTGAACAGTATAACTGCCAACTTACCGTGGTTGTCGTGGGGGATGGTCAGTCCCAATTTTCCAGTGCCTGTGTCCGGTCCAAGGGTCCTTTGTCTTGCTGTCCTCCGGGGGCAGAGGTTTCCCTATTTGGGGGCCCCACGTTTGGGCGCCAAGCTATTGGGGGAGGATCTGGAGTGACCCTTCACGGTTGACCAAGTGATTTCCAAATTAATCCACAGGACATTGCCAGCAACTGAGAATGACCAGACGGAGACGTGTCTCTGTTTGGGAGGATCAAGGCAGATCTCTAACCCCGTTTATTATATCACCTCTTTTATAGTATTAACATACAGCATTTAACCTATAAAAATACAGAAAAACCGGAAACTACATATATGGCCGTGTCTAAGTGGCATAGAAAGAAGCATAACAGCATATGCGTCAGAGTCTTACACAACATTACACCCCCGGGTCTCTTATCTTGTTCAAACTAGAACAATCTGGCTTTATAACAGCCATGAACTATAGCCTAGTTAAGCAACAGAATTTATCTCGTAAAGCACAAAATAGAGCCCTGGTTCTAATCTTTCTTAATTTGGTCCTTCACATCACTTTTGGGTATTTTCTGCCATATAGACCCCTCAAAGTGACTTCAAATGTGAGGTGGTCCCTAAAAAAATGGTTTTGTATAATTTGTTGTAAAAATGAGAAATCGCTGGTCAACTTTTAACCCTTATAACTTCGTAACAAAAATAAAATTTGGTTCCAAAATTGAGCTGATGTAAAGTAGACATGTGGGAAATGTTATTTATTAACTAATTTATGTGACATATTGCTCTGTTTTAAGGGAATAAAAATTCAAAGTTTGAAAATTGCAAAATTTTCCAAATTTTCACCATATTTCCATTTTTTTCATAAATAACCGCAAGTTATATGGAAGAAATTTTACCACTATCATGAAGTATAATATATCATGAGAAAACAATCTCAGAATCGCTAAGATCTGTTGAAGCGTTCCAGAGTTATAACCTCATAAAGAGACAGTGGTCAGAATTGTAAAAATTAACGTGCAAACTCGGGCAAACCACCCTTGGGGGTTAAGGAGTTAAAAACAAACTTTTTTTCCGAAAAAGAAAAAAACATTTAAATGCATAATATACCTGAAGAAGGCCGTTGCAGGCTGAAACGTGTTGTTTTATCTCAGTAAAGTGTTTTAATAAACAATTTTTAGGAATTATCCTTGTCCTCTGGAAGTGCCGAAAAGGGAAATCCTTTTTTTTTTTCCCCCAATAGTACACACTATAAAGTATCATAGAGGAAGCACAAAAAGAAAATTTGGGAAAAGCCTCACCATGTGGTAAATGTAGCATTGCTCCTTATTAACATAGCATGGATCCAATACAGATGACCACCGGAGAAAATTGACAAACAAAGGAAGAAAAGGATACACGTAGGCATATGGATGAAAAAGATGACTAAGTGCTTCGCCCAGAAATGTCATCAGAATGGGCAATGTTTTTTAATTGTCTGGACAACTTTTTTTTTAACCATGTGAAATAAAGTTACATATTTGTTATCCATATGGCCATGTAGATCCTTTTCTTCCTTTTTTATAAAGTATCGTAGTTACTAGATTTGTAAGATTATCTTTTGCTGATATGCTTTGATACTTACAGACTTCTACTGAGAGTTTTAATCATCTCCTCTGTTGATCTCCCTCTTACTTTACCTTTTACTTTATTAATGCTATATACTTGTATGTTGTGCCCAATAATTGCCTCTATAGTATACTAATTCCTCCTGCTGCAGTGTGCTGCATGATTGGTGTGGTCTTAACTAGAAATGGGCCATCCCAAACAGTAAAGTTCAGGGTCCATACCAAACACCTAGTGTTCGGACATGGACCCCGTACACGGACTTCTCCAGGAAGTCTGTGTTAATGCTTGGGTTCAGCAGCCCAAACATCGGGTGTTTCCCACGCTGTCATCTACCCGATAGGGCGAGAAACACAGCTGCTGATCGGCGGTAAGATTATTACTGCAGGTCAAAGCGCTGCGGTTCCCATGCTGTAAGATGACAGCGTGATCCAGTAGCTGTGTCCAGCAGTAAAAAGGTTACCTCCATTCACAGGCATTGGCTGATGAGAGACTATTACTCCCATCAGCCTACTCTTTTTATCGCTGATATTAACGAGCAGACGCCTCTGATGGGAGTATACATCAGCCGATGCCTGTGCTATAAATAAATAGATGAGAAAAAAATTACTTCTATTTTTGATAACCATTGCAGACAAAACTAACAGCTGATGACTGCAACCCGCAGCTGTCAGCTTTATCATGGCTGGTTATCAAGAATAGAAGGATCGCACACTATTTTTTTTTTTCAATTATTGAAATAATCATTTTAAAAAACAGCATGCGGTCCCCCCATTTTAGACAAACAGCCAAGCTAAATCATACTGCTGGGGCTGGTATTCTCAGACTAGTAAGGGCCATGGATATTGCCTCCCCAGCCTAAAAATATCCCGCAGCTGCCCCAGAAAAAGCACATCTATTAGATGTGCCAATTTTGATGCTTTGACCTGCTCATCCCACTTGCCCTCGTGTGCTGCCAAGTGGGGTAATGGTTGTGGAGTTGATGTCAGCTGTTTTATGGCCACTGACATCAAACTCACAGGTTAGCAATGGAGAAGTGTCTATAAGACATCCCCATTACTAACCCCATAGTTAGATTGTAAAAGAGACACAACCAGAATAAAATCCTTTAATTGAAAGAAAGACATAGGCTCCTTTATTTGAAATAAAAATAAAAAAGCAGTTATACTCACCTTATGCTTAATCCACTGATGTCCATGTCCCCTGGAAAAAAAAAACAGAAAATAAAAAACAACCATAGCCCTCACCTGTGTGATATGAAGATAATACATACTGTTCCACAAGAAATCCGGATTTTTTGGAGAGCAGTCACATCAGAGCAGTCACACTGATAAGAGCATACGTGTAGTGCCGTGTCTATTATTGAGCTGCCAAGAGAAAATTCTCATGCCACAATCGGTGCCATAAGTCTGGTCACTGGGGTTCATCAGGTTCAATCTCCATGGAACTTTCTTATGACAGGTCAGCGCTAGACACATCACTGATATGACTGCAATCCAAATCATCCGGATCGTCATTGGATGGTATAGATTATATTCACATCAGACAGATGAGGGGTATGGTTATTTATTATTTTTCTTCTTTTCCAGGGGACATGGACATCGGTATATTAGGCGTAATGGTGATTATTATGGTTGGTTAAAATTTTCTGTCTTTTACATGTGACATGGTCTTTCTTTCAAGTAAAGTACTTTATTCTTGCTGTGTCTTTTTTGGAATCTAAGTATGGGGTTAGTAATGGAGGTGTCTCATTGCTAACCCCTGGGCTTGATGTCAGCTGACAATACAAAGCTGACATCAACCGCATAAATATTACCCCACTATCCCACAGGGCAAGTGGGAAGAGCGAGGCTAAGCAACAGCTTTGGCACATCTTATTGATGCGCCACTTCTGTGGCATCTTAGGGCTGATGTTCTTAGCCTGGGAGGAGGGCTAATTTCCCTTCCCTGACTATAAATATCAGTCCACAGCTGTCTGTTTAGCCTTTGCTGTATTGATGCGCCACTTCTGTGGCAGCTTAGGGCTGATGTTCTTAGCCTGGGAGGAGGGCCAATTTCCCTTCCCTGACTATAAATATCAGTCCACAGCTGTCTGTTTAGCCTTTGCTGGTTTGAAATTATACGGGGACCCTAGGTCATTTTTTTTCTTGGGTACCCCCCATAAAATAACCAGTGAAGGCTTTCCTTGCTTTGAGCAAAGGCACTGGCTGATGACTACGCGGCGCCTGCTATTGCTGTTATCAGCAACAGCAGGCGTAGACTGTGGGAGTAGTAGTCTCTCATCAGCCGACGCCTGTGACTGGAGGTAAGCTTTTTACCACTGGTCAGTGTCACAGCTGCGGGTTCACGCTGACGTCTGACAGCGTGACACCAAAGGCACAGCAAAACCTGAAAGACAAAATACTGATCATGTGCCCAGCACTTCAGGATTCTCATAGACTTTGTTGGCATAACGATTTCCTAGCATTTTGGGGCCGAGGGAGAAAATACAATAAAAACGCACTGTGTGCACACAGCCAACAGTTTTTCTGGGGAATGAAGCATTTGGCTTTGGAAGCACAGATTTTGCTCTAACGTTTTTGGAGCCATTTGATTTGCAGAGCCTCTTTTTCCTTTTTTCACTATAGTACAAAAAATAGTTTTATTTATCATTTTTATATATTAGCTGTATTTTTATACATAAAACATTTTGTGTTTTGTACTGTGTTGTTTATTTTTTTTAACGTTTTTCAAATGTTAACTTTTTTTAGCTAGTCCCTACGAATCCCTCACAATAGGCTGATTGCTGGTCTTACATCACAGTTAGCACTGCAGACCCAGAGACCATTGCCTGGCCATTGTCCATGGCAAATCATTGGCAACCTGAGATTGATGGCAGTAATGCCAATGGGGTGAAAAAGAGAGCCCCTTACTTCAATTCACTCACATAGAGTCGCTATTGACTGTGGCCACAAGGTTATTAAATGGCTAATGTCAATGCTGGTATGAGCTCCAGGATAGTCACCGGTGTCAGACCAAAGAGATCTGTTTAGTAATGTATGTCAATGGTATTGTAACATCTGGTGGAAAACCCATTTTAAAGGACTGTAGCTATACACAGTGCCTTGTGAAAGTATTCGGCCCCCTGGAACTTTTCAACCTTTTCCCATATATCATGCTTCAAACATAAAGATACCAAATTTTAATTTTTGCTGAAGAATCAACAACAAGTGGGACACAATTGTGAAGTTGAACGAAATTTATTGTTTTTTTAAATTTTTGTGGAAAAACAAAAACTGAAAAGTGGGGCGTGCAATATTATTCGGCCCCTGTAACTTAATACTTTGTTGCGCCCTTTTGCTGAGATTACAGCTGCAGTCTCTTGGGGTATGTCTCTATCAGTTTTAACATCGAGAGACTGAAATTCTTGCCCATTCTTCCTTGGCAAACAGCTCGCGCTCAGTGAGGTTGGATGGAGATCGTTTGTGAACAGCAGTTTTCAGCTCTTTCCACAGATTCTCGATTGGATTCAGGTCTGGACTGTGACTTGGCCATTCTAACACCTGGATACGTTTATTTGAGTTAATGATACTCAATTTTTATTCCTTTCCAGAAATTATCAAACTTTTAGTTTTTTAAGACAATTGTTGGCCAAAATTTTCTGAAATGCTTGTTTAACTTCATTGTTCCTCAAGCTGTATATCATAGGATTTAGAACAGGTGTAACAATGCCATAAATCAGAGAAATATATTTAAAGCTAGAAGAAAAATGCTTTGTATGTCCCATATACATGGTCAGGCTTGTCCCATAAAACATAATTACCACCGTGAGGTGGGAAGCGCAGGTGGAGAAGGCTTTGGATCTACCTCCTTCTGATCTAATATTCAGCACTGTGACAATGATACAAATGTAAGAAATTATAATAAAAATAAGTGGTGATAAAAGAGTAAAGAAGCTGATAATAAATATTGCCATCTTATAAAAGGAGATGTCACCGCATGCTAATTCTAAAAGTACCAGAATCTCACAAGCAAAATGATCCATCTGGTTCTTACTGCAAAACACAAGAGGTCTTGCCATAGTGGGAACAGTTGAAATAATGAAACTTCCTGACCACATGATGCCGGTGATGCTCCAGCACACCCTCCAAGTTATAATGATGGTGTAACGTAAGGGGAAGCATATGGCAACGTACCGGTCGTAGGCCATCACCGCCAGCAATATACACTCAGTTCCTCCGAGAAAAAGTCCAATGTACATTTGGGTCAAGCAGCCGACGACTGAAATTCTTCTTTTTTCCGAGAATGCATCAAGTAACGTTTTTGGAAGAGAATTTGAAGAGTAGCACAAGTCCAAAAATGACAAATTACTGAGAAAAAAATACATGGGTGTGTGGATCTGAGGACTGACAATGACGGTGAAGATCAGAAAGCCGTTCCCAAAAATTGTCAACACATAACAGATTAAGAACAGAAGGAAAACTAATGTCCTTTTCGGCAAGCTTTGAGAAAATCCAGTCAGGACAAATTCATTGAATGTGGTTTGATTTACAGGATCCATGTTACAGATGACATTTTTTAGACTTAGAAACCTGGAAAAAAAGGACAAGAAAATGTTGTGTTTGACCACTGAAACGTGCTATGAATTTTTTTGTAACTTAATAAAAAAGTGACGATATAAAGAAGACCTTTGGGTGGACGACAAACTCACATTTAGTAGCCAATGTCAGGCAGCTGCTGCCAAGGCAAATAAAATAATGGGATGCATTAGACGAGGCATAGATGCTCATGAGGAGAACATAATTTTACCTCTATACAAGTCACTGGTGCGACCACACTTAGAATACTGTGTGCAGTTCTGGTCTCCGGTGTATAAGAAAGACATAGCTGAACTGGAGCGGGTGCAGAGAAGAGCGACCAAGGTTATTAGAGAACTGGGGGGTCTGCAATACCAAGACAGGTTATTACACCTGGGGGTATTTAGTTTGGAAAAACGAAGGCTTAGGGGTGATCTTATTACAATGTACAAATATATGAGGGGACAGTACAAAGACCTTTCTAATGATCTTTTTACTCTTAGACCTGTGACGGGGACGAGGGGGCATCCTCTACGTCTGGAGGAAGGAAGGTTTAGCCATAATCACAGATGCAGATTCTTTACTGTAAGAGCAGTGAGACTATGGAACTCTCTGCCGTCTAATGTTGTAATGAGTGATTCCTTACTAAAATTTAAGAGGGGACTGGATGCCTTTCTTGAAAAGTATAATATTACAGGCTATATTCACTAGTTTCCTAGATATTGCGTTGATCCAGGGAGCTAGTCTGATTGCCGTATGTGGAGTCGGGAAGGAATTTTTTTCCCCAATGTGAAGCTTACTGTTTGCCACTTGGGTTTTTTTTTGCCTTCCTCTGGATCAACATGTTAGGGCAGGTTAGGATAGGATATAGGTTGAACTAGATGGACTTAAAGTCTTCCTTCAACCTTAATAACTATAACTTTCACTAGTGAGAAATGTAAAAAAATGGTGAAAAAGGCTATTCATACAATTATTATTCAAAGCAAGCACATCAGCCTCCCCTGGTCAAATAGATCTGTCAAATACTCTAATGAACTTTGTTTTGTGACATGTGGACACAGATCAACTTTAAGAAATCCAATTTCTCACAATATGAACTTGATATAACATCATAATACAAATAAAAACATTTCTAAATTAAATTTGGAAAATCATGTGTTTTTTTTAATCTCATTATCTCGCATCACACTTGTAGGAATCGTAAAGGAAAATGACCTTGATATGACTATATGCTGATCTCAGCTGTTTACAGAGTTTTGGTATTATGTTTTGTACACAAATATCACCCCTAGAATGACCACACACATATCACCCTAGAATGGCCACAAACATATCACCCTAGAATGGCCACAAACATCACCCCTAGAATGACCACACACATATCACCCCTAAAATGAGCACACACATATCACCCCTAGAATGGCCACAAACATAACACCCCTAGAATGACCACACACATATCACCCCTAGAAGGGCCACAAACGTATCACCCCTAGAATGGCCACACACATATCACGCCTAGAATAGCCACGCACATATCACCCCTAGAATAGCCACACACATATCACCCCTAGAATGACCACACAATATCACCCTAGAATGGCCACACACAAATCACCCTAGAATGGCCACACACATATCACTCCTAGAATGGCCACACACATATCACCCCTTGAATGGCCACACACATATCACCCCTAGAATGGCCACACACATATCACCCCTAGAATGACTACAAACATATCACCCCTAGAATAGTCACAAACATATCACCCCTAGAATGACCACACACATATCACCCTAGAATGACCACACACATATCACCCCTAGAATGAGCCACACACATATCACCCTAGAATGACCACACACATATCACCCCTAAAATGAGCACACACATATCACCCCTAGAATGGCCACAAACATAAACACCCCTAGAATGACCACACACATATCACCCCTAGAAGGGCCACAACGTATCACCCCTAGAATGGCCACAAACATATCACCCCTAGAATGCCACACACATATCACGCCTAGAATAGCCACGCACATATCACCCCTAGAATAGCCACACACATATCACCCTAGAATGACCACACACATATCACCCCTAGAATGGCCACACACAAATCACCCTAGAATGGCCACACACATATCACTCCTAGAATGGCCACACACATATCACCCCTTGAATGGCCACACACATATCACCCCTAGAATGGCCACACACATATCACCCTAGAATGACTACAACATATCACCCCTAGAATGTCCACAAAATATCACCCCTAGAATGACCACACACATATCACCTCTAGAATGACCACACACATATCCCCCTAGAATGACTACACACATATCACCCCTATAATGACCACACACATATCACCCCTAGAATGACAACACATATCACCCCTAGAATGACTACACACATATCACCCCTAGAATGGCAACACACATATCACCTCTAGAATGGCCACACACATATCACCCCTATAATGACTACACACATATCACCCTAGAATGGCCACACACAAATCACCCCTAGAATGGCCACACACATATCACCCTAGAATGGCCACACACATATCACCCCTAGAATGACTACACACATATCACCCCTAGAATGGCAACACACATATCACCCCTAGAATGGCCACAAACATATCACCCCTAGAATGACCACACACATATCACCCCTAGAATGAGCCACACACATATCCCCCCTAGAATAGCCACACACATATCACCCTAGAATGGCCACACACATATCACCCCTAGAATGGCCACACACAAATCACCCCTAGAATGGACACACACATATCCCCCTAGAATGGCCACACACATATCACCCCTAGAATGGCCACACACATATCACCCCTATAATGACTACACACATATCACCCTAGAATGGCCACACACACATATCACTCCTAGAATGGCCACACTCACATATCACCCTGTTGTGAATGTGCTAGAAATTAATTCTGAGCAGAAGCTCTCTCTGGTGGTTACAAACAGTACTGAACTATCCAATGAAGATTGTGAAGATTGGCGATCAGGTGTTACTGACTGGTCTTATATAAGGGAGGTTCCCTCCCATCAGGGTTGCCGGTGATCAATTGTTCTGGTCTCATCTTTGATTCCTGTTCACTTTGTAGCTTGCTGTTTCGTTCCTGCATCTTCTGCTAACAGATAAGACATTTTCTTCTTTTAGTTTTTTGTGCTTGCTTTTGCATTTTGTCCTGCACTTCTGTGGGGGTCTGTCGGGTCCCCTCCGGGGCTTGTGCTCCTCTCAGTTTAGTTCAGCCACTGTTGTTTGTTCATTTGCCTTTTCCAGTTTTTTCAGTGGCTGCTGTTTAGTTTTTGTTACACCAGAGAACTAATTTAGGTGGTAGAGGTCGTGTGATCTCAGGTGTTTTTGTAATTAGTGAGTTGGTACTTTTCAGGGTTTTTTGGGATTGCAGTAAGTGTCCTTCCTATCCTTTTCTATTTAGGAAGTTTGGGCCCCAACGTTTGCTCATACTATTTTCTGTCTGTGTCAGTATATCCTCTTGTCTAACCGCCATTACATGTTTGGGGGCTTTCTATGTTCTTTGGGGATCTGCTCCGGGGCAGATAGTTTTCCTCTTTCTGTCTTTAGGTGTAGTTAGCTTCTCAGGCTGTGATGAGGCGTCTAGGACCAACGTAGGTACGCTCCACGGCTGCCTTAGTTGTGGTGGTTAGTCAGGGTACTGCAATCCCATAGATTCCAACCTCTCTGGTGTATTTCCTTTTTTGCTTGCTCTCCTCAGCTACCAAATCATAACAGTATCACCGGCCCAAAAACTGATATTTGTATGGTACTCACAGAAGGGAAAAATAGTGTTAAAGAAAGAAGATTGTCAGAGTTGTCAGAGATTTTTTTTTTTTTTTCCCTCTGTATCTCTGGGTGCTGAGGAGGATTTTTTTTTCTCTCAATGGAGTTTGCACAGTTGTCTGGCCGTGTGGATCAGCTTGCCACTGAAGTTCAGAGTATTGCTACCTATCTTGCGAGGTTGCCTGTTGTGGAACCTAGGATTCCCATGCCAGATTTGTTTTTAGGGGATCGAGCTAAATTTCTGAATTTCAAAAATAACTGTAAGTTGTTTTTTGCCTTGAAATCTAAGTCCTCAGGGAACGCAGCACAGCAGGTTCAAATTGTCATCTCTCTCCTGCACGGCGATCCTCAGGATTGGGCTTTTTCCCTGACACCTAGGGATCCTGTTTTGAGTAATGTTGATGCATTTTTTCAGGCTCTGGGGTTATTGTACGATGAGACTAATGTCACTGATAGGGTTGAGCATTCCGATACCGAAACCCGGTTCCGATACCTGAAATCCAATGTAAGTCTATGGGAACAAAATATCGGAAGTACTTCCGATACTTAATTCCGATATTTTGTTCCCATAGACTTACATTGGATTTCAGGTATCGGAAGTATCGGAATGTTCAACCCTAGTCACTGATCAAGCTGAAAAAGCCTTGTTGGCATTAAATCAGGGGCTTGAGGACGCTGAGTTATACTGTCAGAGATTCCGAAGGTGGGCAGTCCTGACCAAATGGAATGACGATGCTTTGGCAGCCCTTTTTCGGTAAGGTCTGTCAGATAATGTAAAGGATGTTATGGTGGGATTCCCTGTCCCCTCTGGTCTCAATGATTCTATGTCATTAGCGATTCAAATTGACAGACGTTTGCGTGAGTGTAGAGGTATGCGTGGAATAGTGTTGCCTTGTGAACCAGCTTCTGAACCATGCAGTGTGATAGAGTGGCTTCTGGGGCACAGCGTCATGAGTTTCTAAAACGCAATGGGTTTCGTTTCTACTGTGGTGATGCCTCTCATGCTATTTCAGTCTGCCCTAAGCGGGGAAGACGTTTTGCACGCTCAGTTGTCTTGGGTAGTGTTCAGACTAAATTTTTGTTGACTGTTACCCTGATTTGCTCCCTGTCCACATTTTCTGCTCAGGCTTTCGTTGATTCGGGAGCAGCTATTAACCTGATGGATTTTGATTTTGCTAAACGTTGTGGGTTTCCCTTGATACCCCTACGGAAGTCTATTCCCCTACTGGGATTGATTCTACCCCTTTGGCTGAGAATAAACCTCAGTTCTCTACTCAGGTGATAATGAGGGTTGAACCTGATCATCAGGAGAGTTGCAAATTTTTGGTGCTGTATAATCTGCATGACATTATCGTACTGGGTATCCCTTGGTTACAGTCTCATAATCCTGTTTTGGATTGGAAATCTGTGTCTGTAACCAGTTGGGGCTGCCAATGTGTTAATACCAACACTCCTGTTTTTTCTGCCTCCCCCCAGGCTCAGGATGTTCCTGACTTTTTGACTGATTTTTCTGATGTGTTTAACGAAAGTAAATCTGCATCCTTGCCCCCCCATAGGAGCTATGACTGCGCTATTGAATTAGTGCCTGGTAGTGAATTCCCTAAAGGTCGCCTTTTTAACTTGTCTGTACCTGAACATGACGCTATGCGGTCTTATATCAAGGAGTCATTGGAGAAGGGTCATATCAGACCATCCTCTTCACCCTTGGGTGCCGTTTTTTCTTTGTGGCCAAAAAGGATGGTTCATTAAGGCCGTGTATTGATTATCGTCTCTTGAACAATATCACTGTGAAATATCAATATCCGTTACCCTTGATTTCTGACCTGTTTTCCAGGGTGAAAAGTGCTACTTGGTTTACCAAGTTTGGACCTCAGGGGGGCATATAACCTTATTCGCATTAAGCACGGGGATGAATGGAAGACGGCATTTAATACCCCAGAGGGGCATTTTGAGTACCTAGTGATGCCCTTTGGGCTCACTAATGCTCCTTCTGTCTTCCAGTCCTTCATGAATGACATTTTCAGGGATTTTGTGGATAAATTTCTGATTGTTTATTTGGATGATATCTTGATTTTTTCCATGACTGGGACTCTCATGTGAAACATGTTCGGACTGTATTCCAGATTTTGAGAGAGAATGCTCTGTATGTGAAGGGATCAAAGTGTCTTTTTGGCGTACAGAGGATCTCATTTCTGGGATTCATTTTGTCCCCATCTGTTATTGAAATGGACCCGGTCAAGGTTCAGGCCATCTGTGATTGGGTCCAACTTACTTCATTAAAGGCTCTTCAAAGATTCTTGGGTTTTGCCAATTTTTATCGTAAATTTATTGGTAATTTCTCTGTTATTGTTAAACCATTGACTGATTTGACCAAAAAGGGTTCTGATGTGGTGAATTGGCCTCCTGAGGCAGTCTCTGCGTTTCAGGAACTTAAGCAGAGATTCACTTCTGCTCCTGTTCTACGGCAGCCTGATGTTTCTCTGCCATTTCAGGTGGAGGTTGATGCCTCTGAAATTGGGGCAGGTGCCGTTTTGTCCCAAAGAGATCCAGAGACCTCTAAAAGTAACCCTTGTGCCTTTTTCTCTCGAAAATTTTCTCCAACTGAACGTAATTATGACGTGGGTAATCGGGAGTTATTGGCCATGAAGTGGGCTTTTGAAGAGTGGAGACATTGGCTGGGGGAGCCAAACATCAGGTGGTGGTCCTCACGGACCATAAGAATCTGGTTTATCTGGAATCAGCCAAGCGACTTAATCCTAGACAGGCCAGGTGGGCCTTGTTTTTCACACGTTTTAATTTTGTGGTTTCCTTTCTTCCTGGCACTAAGAATGTTAAGGCGGATGCCCTCTCGAGGAGTTTCCTTGCGGACTCTCCTGAGTTATCTGATCCTGCTGTTATTTTGAAAGAGGGTGTAGTTCTTTCCGCCATCTCGCCCAATTTGAGACTGGCTCTGGAAGGGTGTCAGGAGGATAAACCCTAGCGCTGCCCTATTGGGAAATTGTTTGTCCCAGACCGATGGAAAAAGAGTGTGATGTCTGAGATTCATTGTTCCGCGTTGGCCGGTCATCCCGGAATTTTTGTTACCAGAGACTTGGTTAGTCGGTCCTTTTGGTGGCCTACTTTGTCTCGTGACGTCAGGGAATTTGTGCAGTCCTGCGGGACTTGCTCTCGCTCCAAGCCTTGCTCTCGCTCTAGTGGTTTGTTGATGCCATTGCCTGTGCCCAAGAGACCATGGACCCATATCTCTATGGATTTCATTTCCGACCTCCCTGTTTCTCAGAAATGACCGTTATCTGGGTGATTTGTGATAGGTTTTCCAAAATGATACATCTTGTGCCATTACCTAAGTTGCCTTCCTCCTCTGAATTGGTGCCTTTGTTCCTTCAGCACGTGGTTCGGTTACACGGCATTCCTGAGAACATTGTGTCTGTCAGAGGAGTCCAGTTTGTTTCCAGATTTTGGAGGACTTTTTGTTCTAAACTTGGTGTTCAATTGTCTTTCTCCTCGGCTTTTCATCCTCAGACCAATGGACAAACTGAGAGAACAAACCAGACATTGGATACTTATCTGAGATGCTTTGTGTCTGTTGATCAGGATGACTGGGTCTCTTTTTTGCCTTTGGCTGAGTTTGCTCTTAATAATAGGGCTAGCTCTGCCACTTTGATGTCTCCATTTTTCTGCAATTTTGGGTTTCACCCTCGATTTTCTTCAGGACAGACGGAGGCTTCTGTCTGTCCAGGTGTTGACTCTGTTGTGAGCGTATGCAGTAGATTTGGGACCAGGTAGTGGAGAGGTTGTCCCTCTCTCAGGAGAGGGCCCAGCGGTTTGCCAACTGGCATAGGACTGATGGTCCTCGGTTTGAAGTGGGGGACTTGGTCTGGTTGTCCTCAAGAAATATCCTATGAGAGTTGCATCTCCTAAGTTTAAGCCTAGGTTCATTGGACCTTATAAGATCATGGAGATTCTTAATACTGTTTCCTTTCGTTTACTTCTTCCAGGGACATTTAAGATCCATAACGTGTTCCACAAGTCCTTATTGAAGAGGTTTGTCGAGCCAGTGGTTCCTATGGCTGTGCCTCCTGACCCTGTTTTGGTTGAGAGCAATCTGGAGTATGTAGTTGAGAAAATATTGAATTCTCGTTTTTCTAGACGGAAACTCCAGTATTTGGTTAAGTGGAGAGGTTATGGTCAGGAGGACAATTCTTGGGTGTTTGCTTCGGACATCCATGCTAGGAGACTCATCCGTGCGTATCACAGAGCTCATCCTGACCGACCTGGTTGCTCAAATGAGGGTTCGGTGACCCCTCCTCAAGGGGGGGTACTGTTGTGAATGAGCTAGAAATGAATTCTGAGCAGAAGCTCCCTCTGGTGGTTACAAACAGTACTGAACTATCCAATGAAGATTGTGAAGATTGGCGATCAGGTGTTACTGACTGGTCTTATATAAGGGAGGTTCCCTCCCATCAGGGTTGCCGGTGATCAATTGTTCTGGTCTCATCTTTGATTCCTGTTCACTTTGTAGCTTGCTGTTTCGTGCCTGCATCTTCTGCTAACAGATAAGACATTTTCTTCTTTTAGTTTTTTGTGCTTGATTTTTGCATTTTGTCCTGCACTTCTGTGGGGGTCTCCCGGGTCCCCTCCGGGGGCTTGTGCTCCTCTCAGTTTAGTTCAGCCACTGTTGTTTGTTCATTTGCCTTTTCCAGTTTTTTCAGTGGCTGCTGTTTAGTTTTTGTTACACCAGAGAACTAATTTAGGTGGTAGAGGTCGTGTGATCTCAGGTTGTTTTTGTAATTAGTAGAGTTGGTACTTTTCAGGGTTTTTTGGGATTGCAGTAAGTGTCCTTCCTATCCTTTTCTATTTAGGAAGTTTGTGTTATGATCTGCTACAAGCACTAAGGAAAGATGGGAATTCTGTCCCTACAATAGAACTAAGCTGGATCCCTACGATGTAACGGGGAACCTGATCCTGCGACCAGACCCGCTAAAGTCCTCAGCTAGTCTGAACGAAGACCTATAGTTGCGAGGGAGGAATCCCTACAAGAGCTAGGGACTGGGAGAAAAGGTGGACACCTCCTAACAGAAATTGTAGCAGGGAAAAATAAAACAGAAAACAAATTACTTAGAGATCCTAAGATCAAGCAAAACTGACTGAGTAGGGCACCTAAGCACCCGCCTAGCTTAAGAGTAGGTAATACAATGAAGTCCAGCAAAGCCAGAAGGGCGGAGCCAGACTAAATAGGGAAAAAAGGTCATGTGACCAGCAAGCTGAAACAAAACCTAACAAGAGGGTTCTAACAGTTTGGGCCCCAATGTTTGCTCATACTATTTTCTGTCTGTGTCAGTATTCCCTCTTGTCTAACCGCCATTACATGTTTGGGGGCTTTCTATGTTCTTTGGGGATCTGCTCCGGGTCAGATAGTTTTCCTCTTTCTGTCTTTAGGTGTAGTTAGCTTCTCAGGCTGTGACGAGGCGTCTAGGACCAACGTAGGTACGCTCCACGGCTGCCTTTAGTTGTGGTGGTTAGTCAGGGTACTGCAATCCCATAGATTCCAACCTCTCTGGTGTATTTCCTTTTTTGTTTGCTCTCCTCAGCTACCAAATCATAACATCACCCCTAGAATGACCACACACATATCACCCCTAGAATGGCCACACACATATCACCCCTAGAATGTCTACACATATATCACCCCTAGAATGGCCACACACATATCACCACTAGAATGGCCACACATATCACCCCTAGAATGGCCACACACAAATCACCCCTAGAATGGCTACACACATATCACCCCTAAAAAGGCCACACACATATCACCCCTAGAATGACTACACACATATCACCCCTAGAATAGCCACACACATATCACCCCTAGAATGGCCACACATATATCACCCCTAGAATGGCCACACATATATCACCCCTAGAATGACCACACACATATCACCCCTAGAATGGCCACACACATATCAACCCTAGAATGACCACACACATATCACCCCTAGAATGGCCACACACATATCACCCTAGAATGGCCACACACCTATCACCCTAGAATGACCACACACATATACCCCTAGAATGACCACACACACATAGCACCCCTAGAATGGCCACACACATATCACCCCTAGAATGGCCACACACCTATCACCCCTAGAATGACCACACACATATTACCCCTAGAATGACCACACACACATAGCACCCCAGAATGGCCACACACATATCACCCCCAGAATGGCTACGCACACATATCACCCCTAGAATGACCACACACATATCACCCCTAGAATGGCCACACACATATCACCCTAGAATGACCACACACATATCACCCCTAGAATGACCACACACATATCACCCCTAGAATGACCACCACACATATCCCACCCACCCTAGAATGACCACACACATATCACCCCTAGAATGACCACACACATAACACCCCTAGAATGACCACCACAACACCTGATACACACCTTCCCCTAGAATGACCACACACATATCACCCTAGAATGCCACACACATATCACCCCTAGAATGACCACACACAATCACCCTAGAATGCCACACATATTCACCCTAGAATGCCACACACATATCACCCTAGAATGACCACACACATATCACCCTAGAATTGACCACACACATATCACCCCTAGAATGGACCACACACATATCACCCCTAGAATGACCACACACATATCACCCTAGAATGACCACACACATATCACCCCTAGAATGACACACACATATCACCCCTAGAATGACCACACACATATCACCCTAGAATGACCACACACATATCACCCCTAGAATGACACACAACAATATCACCCCTAGAATGGACCACACACATATCACCCCTAGAATGCACACACATATCACCCTAGAATGACCACACACATATCACCCCTAGAATGACCACACACATATCACCCTAGAATGGCCACACACATATCACCCTAGAATGACCACACACATATCAACCCTAGAATGGACTAACACATATCACCCTAGAATGCCAACAACTATCACCCTAGAATGACCACACACATATCACCCTAGAATGACCACACACCATATCACCCTAGAATGACCACACACATATCACCCCTAGAATGACCACACACATATCACCCCTAGAATGACCACAACATATCACCCCTAGAATGACCACACACATATCACCCCTAGAATGACCAACACATATCACCCTAGAATGCCCACACATATCACCCTAGAATGACCTCACACATATCACCCTAGAATGACCACACACATATTTACCCCTAGAATGACCATGGTAAAAGAAAGGTCATACACTGCCTTAGTACAGCTTGAAAGCTCAGACCGAATCCTCAGGGTTGATTAGGAGCCGAAGTAGGTGTTTGTGACAATTTGGGGCTCATTCAGTCGGACAGGGCGGGGACAAAAGGTGTCTCCAAGAGTGTGGGAGTTTTTTTACCCGGGGGACACGGGGGGGGTGTCTGGCACAAGAACAGTCTCAAAAAAAGTGTGGCCTATTTTCGTTGGGGGCGGAATCCCCCCCCAAAAGGAGTACCCAAAGGAAACCTGCGAATAGCGACGAATGGGGGTTTTACCTCTTAAATCGGGGCTTTGGGGGTTGCCTTAGACTTTTTAAAAGGAGTTCTGGGGAAACTTAGGGGAACTAGTGATATGTGTTTTTTTGGGCCCCGAGGGAGGTCTGGGCCCCCGGTAGAGAGGGCCATCTTTAAGGTAAAAAAGGGGGGAAAAAAACCCCGGTTTTGTTTTTGATTTGTTTTTATCTGGTGTGGGGGCTTTAATAAAATGGTTGCGGCCATTTTTTCCCCAAAAATTGCTGCGGGAAAAAAATTTTTTCCGTCCCAAATTCTGTCTACCCGGGACAGGATCCTGGGAAAACCCCCGGGGAAAACTTAAATTGGGGGGGAATGGGGGGGAGGGGGGGGGCCCGGTACAGTTAGTGCTGGGTGTCCCATGCGCCCCGTGGCAAGAGACGCATTAAGGGGAAGTCTATTGAAAAAGCAACAGAGAAAAAAAAAAAAAAAAGTGGTGTCAGAAAAAAACTCTGTTTGGAGCAGTCTTGGGGGGACAGGGGCCCTGTTTGGGTCTGCAGGAGAAAATGTTTTGCAAAAAAAAAGCTGAACTTTTTAAAAAAAATGGGGGAAAATGTGCAGCAGAAAAAAAAAAAGTTTGGGGAGCAGTTTAAAGGGGGACATTTACCCCTAATGACTTTGAAAAGGGAAAAAAAAAAAAAAAAGGGTTTTTAAAAGAAAGGGAAAAATTTTTCCCCCTGTAAAAAAAGTGTTAGGTGTCCCCCTTTTGACTAAAGTCTGCCTTTGTGAAACAGAGATATTGACAGCATGGAGGGTGTTTAACAAACGGAAAAAGTTAAAGGGCAACAAAGACTGTTTGTGATTGAGACGATGGCCCGGGCAGTATGGAGGAGCTCGTTGGTCCGGGTGGGCCCCGGGAAAAAACATGGGGGCGCAGCGTGCAGCACCGCACAATGCAGCGGGCCCCCGCAGAAAATTTCCCGCAGGCAGGAAAAAAACCCCGGTTTTTTGTTGGGAGTGAAGCCCAAAAAAAAAGGGTTTCGGTGGGGCGCCCCCAAGAAAATTTTGGGGGAAGGCACCGGCGTTTCCCCAAAAAAGAAGGGGGTAAGACGGCCCTTTGAGAAAAATGACCCTCGGATGATGTGGATTTTTTTTTTCTAGGTTTGAGAGACTGGCAGAGAAGGGGAATCTGCCCTTCTTTTTGGGGGCCCTGGCGGTCTTTCCCTATCTATTGGGGAACCCCAAAAAGCCCGGGTGCCCGGGGGGCCAGGACGCAAGGGGACTTGCCAATTAAAAGGGGGCATTCTTACCGGCTGGGTTTTTTCGGTGACAGCCCGTGAAAGGGAGTTCGTGACGGGGATAATTTTTGGGGGTCTGCAGTCAGGGCCGATTATGGAGTTGAAAAGGTGATAGTGCCGCTAAAACCCAAGCCGTTCTGAGGTCAGCCGGGGAGAGGTACCCACTTCGGAGTTCCGGACGCTGAACTTCGGGGGTAAGAGCGTTTCCAGTGTTGGGGACATGGGGTTGTGATAAGCGGGTTCAGGCCCCGAGGGACATGGGGTGGGAGAGTGTGAGGGCAGTGTTGGGGGCTGGCTTTAAAAGCCCCAAAACTGTAAATAGAGGGGGAGCCTATTTTTTTTGTGATGTTGGGATCCCTCTTCCTGCGCAGAGCTGTGTGTGTGTCCCTCAGCGAAGAGCTGGCCCCCGGGGGGCCCGGTGGTTGTAAGTGACTTTCCCAGCAAGGCCCTCTTGGTAGAAGTCCCAAATTTTGAAATTCCATATGTGGGAAACTGAGTGATGGGGGTTTTACCCCCGATAACCCCTGAGTGGGGTTGTACATTCCCTGAAGACCCAAAGTTACCCAGACCCCTGGACTTGGCCCCCAAAAACCCGGGGGGTTTCATTAAAAAGGGGGGGAGTGAAGACCTGGTGCCCCCCTTTTTTTGGGGGGGTGACTTTTCCCCCGGGCTAAGGATTTTGGGGGGAGGGGGATTTAGGGGGCGTGTGAAAGAACCCCCCCCCGAGGGTGCAGCCCGGGGGGCGGAACACGATGTGTGGGATGTTTTAAAAATTAGGGGATAATAGGGTAAAAAGCTAATGGGGATGAAAAACCCGATAATGATGATGACCATGAAAAAGGTGCTGAGGGTAATGTAGTGTGTAATACGATAAGTTTTAAAATGATGTTGATTAAAAAGATGAAATGTGATAGTGATGAAATTTTCCTTTTTCAGGTTATTTTGGGGGAAGGATGGGGTTCCGGGGGGAACCCCGGGGCCCCCGACTTTCCCTTTTCCCCGTGACGGTTTTTTGGGGGTGACAGGGGGAGAAACCCCCCTTTTAAAAAAGCACGGGGAAAAAAAAGATGTTCTAAAAGGGTTTTTCCCCCCGGGCCTGGGCTTGAGGGGGGTTTTTTTTATGTTCCCCTAAACCTGAAGCCCCCGGAGGGTTTTTTTAATCAGTTGGTACTGACTTTTAAAGGAAGTATGTGTGGGGTTATAAAATAGTACATATTTTAGGGCCCCCGGGGGAAAAACCCGGGCCCGAGGGGGTAAATTTTAAGTTGGGAATTTAAGTTAACAAAAGGTTTCCCCGGGTCAAGGTAAGGGGGAAAAAGAATTGTATAACCTGGGCGTGAGCCGGGTAAAAGAAATAAAATGTTTTAAACCCCGGAAATGAGCCAGAGTGGTGGAAAAAAAAGGGGGAAAGGGGGTTTTGGTGGTGTTTGTGAAATCATCTGATGACAAAAAGAAACCCCCGTGAGTAGGAAGGCATGGTTCAGGGGAGATTGAGAGCCGGGGGAAAAGGGGGCTGACCTTGCATCGGGGAGGATGGCATCTGGGAAAATGTTGTTCCCGGGGGCCCGGTTTCCCCCGGCGAAGACCCGGGAAAAGGGGACGGGTCAAAAATGCCAGCAAAATGGGTGCGTTGAAAAAAAAAAAAAGTTATCAATGTAAAGGTGTGGTCTGCATAGGCCAAGGAAATCGGAAGGGATGCTGCAGGGTGGGGAAAGCCCCCGGAAAAATTTGGGGGCCCCGGCCAAAGGGGCATCAAAACCCCCGGGGATGTTCCCCAATAAGCTGTGAGGGGAAAAAGACTGAAAAGTGGGGGGGGTACTCTGCCCCGGGAAAATGTTTTGTTTTGGGGCCGCGGCGTGGGGCGGGTTTTTGTCCCCGGGGGCCCTGGGGGGGGGACTCGCGAAGCTCGGGCCCGGGGAAATTCGGCGCCGGTGCCCATCGAGTTTTCGAGCGACCCAAAATTTTGGGGGAAAACCCAAGATGAGATTTTGGACCCGGGGTTTTTTTTTGGTGAGCTCCCGGGGGTTTTTCATGGGGGTCTACACTTGAACCCCGTCCTGAGTGGGGGGGGCGGGGGCGCTCCGTTCCGCTGCGATACACGGGACTCAGATGGGTGCAGGGAAATGGGGGAAAAGAAGATGTGGTAGGGCTTTGACATGTCCACCAAAGAGCCTGAAAAAGGGGGGCCCAAGACGTAAAGGACGTTCCCCAAAAATACGGAGAAGATGCGTACCCCCTGAGGACCCTGGAGAAAAGTAAGAGTTGAGTCTTAGAAAAAAGTGGTGTAAGAAGGGGTAAAATTATGTTCCCGCCCAAAAAAACGATCACCCCCCTTTTACATGCCAATTTTTGAACGTGGGGCTGGGAAGGCCCAGAGACCATGACGGGGCGTTTGGGGGTTCGTGGGGTAAAATTTTAAAAATCAACTGATATTTAAAAAAAAGTGAGGTTAAAAAAAATTCAGGGGGAATTAGAGAAAACCCCCTATACTCCTGTGAATTTGGGGTGACACGGGTCAGGCCCCAAAAACAGGGGGAAAAAAAAGTTTCTGGGAAAAATCACAGGGGTTTTCGACGGCCGGTCTTTTATTTCTGGTGAGCACTTCCCGAGATGGGCTGGCACTAAAGTCAAATGAAACAGTGCAGGATACCCGGGGCCCCCCGGGGGTAAGGCCTGGGGGGTTTACGGGGTTTAGTGCGGATTTTTTAGTGAAGAAAAAAAGTTTGGTTTGACAGGGGTTTGGGGGTGAAGGATGAGGGAATGGCCAGAGTTCACTGTCTCTGTTGGATTTTTGACCAGCCCCCCCCGGGCTGGAGACCCCCCCCCCGGTCGGGAAGAGGGGGGGATTTTGGAGACAGTAAAAGGAATATGGGTGAAAGAGGTGATATTTCACCTAAGTACCTTGCTGACGGGTTTTGAGGGGGAAATGGGTGGTTTTTGTAAACCTGGGGGAAAAAAAAGGCACTACCCTGCCATTAAAAAAACCCGCTTGCACCCCCCCCCTGAACCACTCGGTTTGATTGGAAAAGCCAAAGTAGGTGCTTTTTGGCACATCGGGGGCTCATTCATTTTGGACGGGGGTCCGGGCACAGAAGGTGTCTCCAAGATTGTGGGAGCTGTTTTTTCCCCCCCCAAAAAGGGGGGGTTTTCCCCGGGCCCAAAAGGGAAAAGCAGTCTTAAGAGTGTGAGATCTCAGTCTGGGTGCAGAACCCCCCGGACGGGAGAGTCGCAGTGAAACCCGGGTCGATTGGAAATGAAAAAGGGGGAACCCCCCCAAAGGGGAAATTTTGGAGCCCCCTTTTAGACATAAAGGGAGTGTTGTGAAACTCCAAAATTGGAACATATGGATATGTGTTTTTTTGGGCACAGATGGTAAGTCTGGGCCGGAAAAAGGGGGCCCCATTATTAATTAATTAGGGCTAGACAACCCCCGGTTTTTGTTTATGATTTTTTTTTTTTGTGTGTGTGGATTTTAAAAAAAAACTGGTTGCGGCCTTTTTCCCCAAACGCTGTCTGAATAAACTTTTTCCGTGCCCCTTTTGTCTACCCCCCCAGCAAACCTAGAGCTAAACCCCCGGGGAAAACTTTTCACCACACATATAAACACCCTAAAAAGACCCCACATATTTACCCCTAGAATAACCAAAATTCACCCCCCGAATGACCGCACACAATACCCCGAAAGACCACACACTATACCCCCCCAAAAGCCCCCCACATATATACCCCAGAATGAAAACCCCAAACCCCCTCACCCCCCAAATTTACCCCACACATAAACACTAAAAGACCGCCACAAAAACCCCCTTTGAATGCCCACTATATCCCCTTTAATGACCAACACATATATCACCCCTGAATCCACACACTATCACCCCTGAATGACACACACAATCAAAAGAAGACCAAACTATACCCTAAAGGGCCCCCCCCATACCACCCCCAAAAAACCAAAACATAAAACCCCCAAATACCCCACAATATCACCCCAAAATGACCAACACTATCACCATAAATGACCCCCAAAAATACACCCCCAGAATGCCCAACCCTATATCACCCTGAATGACCAACAATATCAAACCCCCCAATACCCCAATATCACCCCCTAAAAGACCCCCCAAAACCCCCTACCCCCAAATGCCCAAATATATCACCAGTGACCCCACACCTTTTCACCCTAGAAAAGACCAAACCCAAAATCACCACTAGAATTACCCCAAAACCCCCAAACCCCCAGAAGGGGGCCCCCAATATCACCCCAAAAAAAACCCCACACAATAAACACCCCCAGAAGACCACACACATATCACCCTAGAAGAAACCCCACACATACCCCCTAAATCCCCACACCCTATCCCCCAGAATCCCACAATATTCCCCCTAGAAAGACCACCCCAATATACCCCCCTTTTTTGACCACACATTTAAAACTGAAAGAAACCAAAATTTCCCCTAAAGGGCCCCCCAACACCCTGAATTCCACCACAAAACACCCCCAGAAAGACCGCAAAAAATTCACCCTAGGGGACCACACACAAAAATACTCCTAGAAAACCAAAAAAATATCACCCCTAGAAAGACCACAACATTTCACCCCCAAAAATGGCCACACATATACCCCCAAATGGCCCCACCCAAATCACCCCCCCAAAAGGCACACACATATACCCTTTAAGGCCCCAAAAAATATCACCCTAGAAAAAACCCCCAACATACACCCTAGAATGGCACAAACTTCACCCCCCCAATGGCCCCAAAAAAATTTCCCCCGAATGACCAACCTATCACCCCGAATGGCCAACACAATTTTACCCCCATAATGGCCCCCAAAAAATCACCCCCAGAATGAACACCATATCACCCCTGAATGGGCCCCAAAAATACCCCCCCTGAATGGCCACAACATAAACACCCCTAGAAGGCAACCCATTACCCCTAGAATTACCCCAAAAAAAACACCCCAGAAAAGGCTACACAAAATTCCCCCAGAATGACCACCCCCTATATCCCCCCAGAATGGGCCACCCCAATATCACCCCCAGAATGACAAACAAAACACCCCTAGAAACCCCCAAAAAAATCACCCCCAAATGGCACCCCAAAATAGCACCCCGAATGCCACACACACATCCCCCCCAAAAGGGCCACAACTATACCCCTGAATGACCCCCCACATATCACCCGAAAACCAAAAAAATCACCCTAGAATGACCACAAAAAATTTCCCCCCAGAAGGGCCAACACCCTTCACCCCTAGAACCCAACATACCCCCTTAATGACCCAAAAAATACACCCCCAGAATGGCCCCAAAAATATACCCCAGAATGGCCACACAACCCTTCCCCCCCAATTTCCAAAACAATTTTCACCCCCCAATGGTACCACATATCTTCCCCCCAATGACCCCCCAAAAAATTTAAACCCCAGAATGACCAACCCCATATAAACACCCCCCCAATGACCACACACATATCACCCCTTTAATGACCCCCAAAAAAATTTACCCTAGAATGGCCACCCCATATCACCCCCCCAAAAAAACCCCACACTTATCACCCCCCCAGAATTACCCCTCACATCACCCCCAGAATGGGCCCCCCATACACCCCCGAAAACCCCCCAATATCACCCCCCGAATGGGCCCAAACATATCACCCCCCCAAAAACACACCCATATCACCCCCCCAAAAGAACCCCAAAATATCACCCCCAAAAAACCCCCCCCCCAAAACCCCCCCCTAGAATGGGCACACACATATCACCCCCCAAAAGACCACACACTAACACCCCCAAAAAATACCCCACCCATCACCCCCAGATGACCCCCACATACAACCCCCGAATGCCACAACTATAACCCCGAATGATCCCCACCATATCAACCCGAATGACCACCCAAAAACACCCCCGAAGACCCAAAAACCCCTTTCCCCCCCTAAATGACCACACACTATAAACCCTTTAAAAGACACACAATACACCCCTAGAATGACAACACATTTAACCCTAGAAGCCACCCAAAATCAACCCTAGAATGACCACAAACATATCAACCCTAGAGACCCCCCAATCAACCCCGATGGCCACAACATATAACCCCAGAAAGACCACAAAAATTCAAAACCCAGTTTTACCACCACATATCACCCTAGAAGAAACCAATCCCTAGAATGACCCACATATATAACCCCCCAAGGGCCCCCCAAAAAAAAATCAACCCTAGAATGCCCAAAAATATCACCCTTTGAATG
>JARQOD010002440.1:0-44378 GCA_033576555.1 Oophaga sylvatica
TTATATACAGATGCAGTTATAAAATAAAATGGGATTAAGAATGAAATATAACTCACATGGTTGTTAGATCATTACAGGCAAGCCAGGCTGGGGGAAGGAGCCACACGTCATAGTTCATTGACAGATCTCTTACTCAGGACATCCCAGCAGAAAAGTCCCTAAGGAACTTCACTGCAAGACTTATGCATGTCAGCTTCTGACCTCACAAAAAGGGCTGGTCCTCTGGCCACCTCCCCTGGCTGCAAGCTATGGTTTGAGCTCTGCAATATCATAAGGTTCATAACTCGTCCTGTGAACCTAGCAGAATAAGGGCAGACCTATCAATGATCTCACTCCAAAATGACGGTTCCAATGAGCCCACACTTGGGTGGGCTAGTACATGGGGCACCCGAGAATTCCATTTCTCGGGTTCTGTTGGAGTTACGGGTTTACCAGTACCACGGGAACGATGCCCGTCGGCGCATGGTTCAACACAGTAACTTTCGTGTTTCTAGCGAATGCTCCCACCGTGTTATTAACCAAAAAGAATGAATTCTCCAAAATGGCTGCTATAGGAAGAAAGCACGTGTGCAGACAATGCAGGACCCATGCGGTGAAGCGGGAAAACTTCCAGCACTGGCAGCTCACATTACACTGCCTGAGTGCAGGCTGGGGGTTGGTTAGAAGTACGAGAGCTGCAGAGAGAAGGAGGGGGGCTTTGCTTGGTGGGCTTTCAGCAGTACAAAAAAAAAAAAGATGAGGACAGCAATTCCAGCACAGCACTCATCACACCTCCCCCCCTTAGAGGGCGCTACGGAGGCATGACCTGTCGGTAATCCGACATGCGCACCTCAAGGGTTCGCCACGTCGTGATAACCCATCAGCATTCCCATGATCACTGCCTTTCTTGTGTTGTACGGCAAAATCATACTGCTGCAGGGCAAGGCTCCAGCGTAGCAACCTTCCATTGGTTCCGGACACTGTGTGCAGCCAGCTCAGAGGGTTGTGGTCGGTGACCACCTTGAAGGTGCGCCTTACAGGTAGGGCTGCAAACATTGCAGTGCCCAGACCATGGCCAGGCACTCCTTCTCGATGGTGGAGTATGCCACTTCCCTTGGCAGAAGTTTCCGGCTCAGGTACAACACGGGGTGCTCCTGGTTCCCCGAATCAACCTGGCTGAGTACAGCACCGAGGCCAAATTCGCTGGCGTCAGTCTGTACCAGGAATGGCCGACTGCTGTCGACGGCTTTCAACACTGGAGAGCTGCACAGGGCTGTTTTCAAAGCTCGGAATGCCGCCTCACAGCCATCTGTCCAGTTGACTGTTTGGGGTAGACCGCCCTTGGTGAGGTCCGTCAAGGGTTTTGCAATGGCGCTATAGTTCGGTACGAAACGCCTATAGTACCCTGCAGTGCCCATGAAGGACTTCACCTGCTTTTTGGTCCTGGGGGTGGGCCAGGACACGATCGCGTCCACTTTCTCGGGCTCTGGACTCATGGAACCCCCGCCTACCCGGTGCCCCAGGTAGTGGACCTCACTCATGCCCATCTGGCATTTTCCCGGCTTGATGGTCAGACCTGCCTGGTGAATACGCTTGAGCACCTCCTGGAGATGCTGAAGGTGTTCCTCCCAGGTGGAACTGAAGACGGCAATGTCGTCCAGGTACGCCACAGCGTACTCCTCCAGTCCCTGAAGCAGGTGGTTGACCATCCGCTGGAAAGTGGCAGGGGCATTCTTCATGCCGAAAGGTATGACCGTGGACTCGTACAGTCCAAAAGGGGTGATAAAGGCAGATTTCTCCTGCGCCGCAGGGCTCAGGGGAATCTGCCAATATCCCCGGCTCAGATCCATGATGGATATGTACTTGGCATTCGCCAACCGCTCCAGCAGATCCTCGATGCGTGGCATTGGGTGCGCATCAGAGGTAGTGATGACGTTGAGCCCCCTGTAGTCCACGCAGAACCGGGTGGTCCGATCATTTTTTGGCACGAGAACTACAGGTGAGGCCCACGCGCTTTTGGACTGCCGGATCACCCCCAGCTGCAACATCTCATGGATCTCCTGGCGCATAATCTGCTGCACTTCCTCAGAGATCCGATAAGGTGTCCGCCGTAACGGGGCATGATTCCCGGTGTCCACCTCGTGGACTGCCAACTCGGTCCTTCCGGGTCGGTTCGTGAACTCGGCCCGGAAGGGTTCCAGAGTGGTCAGCAACTGCAACCGCTGGGAGACGGTTAGCGAGGCATTTACCTCCATGTCCTCATTGGACCCATTGGCATTAGCTTGGGCCAGCATGTCTAGGAGGGGATCCTCTTCCCCGTCCTCGGGCAGATTGCAGACCGGTAGGACGCAGGCTTCACGTTCGTGATGGGCCTTCATCATGTTGACGTGAAAGGCCTTGCGCCTACCCCGAGTGTGGTCAAGCGTAACCACGTAGGTGGCTGGGTTGAGCTGTTGGTGCACGACGTACGGGCCTTCCCAGGCTGCCTGAAGCTTATCCTTTGGTACGGGGACCAGCACCCACACCTTTTGACCCACCTGGTAGGTCCGCTCACGGGCTTTCTGGTCGTACCAGTGCTTCTGGTCAGCCTGAGCCTGCGTCATGTTGTCATGCACCAACTGCGTCAAGGTCTGCATCTTGTCGCGGAAGCGCATGACATAATCCACGATGGACACTTCCATGGGGTTTGGCTCATCTTCCCAGGATTCTTTTATCAACCCAAGGGGTCCCCGGACTCGCCTACCATACAGGAGCTCGAAGGTGGAGAACCCCGTCGAGGCCTGCGGGACTTCTCTGTAGGCAAATAGCAGGTGTGGGAGGTACCGCTCCCAATCGCGTCCCTGGGTCTCAACCAGCATGCGGAGCATCTGTTTGAGGGTACCGTTAAAGCGCTCACACAAACCATTGGTCTGTGGGTGATACGCACTCGATACCATACGCGTCACCTGCATTTTGCTGCAGAGAGCCTTCATTAGGCGAGACATAAATTGGGTCCCTTGATCGGTAAGCATCTCCCTGGGAAATCCTACCCGTGAAAAGATGGTCACCAGTGCATCCGCCACCTTATCTGCCCTAGTTGAGGACAGAGCTACTGCCTCCGGGTACCGGGTAGCGTAGTCTACCACAGTCAGGATGTATTGCTTTCCAGAGCTGCTGGGGACGGCCAGCGGGCCCACAATGTCCACCGCGATCCTCTGGAAAGGCTCCTCTATCACTGGCAACGGGATCAGGGGAGCCTTAAGAGCAGGCCCCGCCTTCCCCACTCTTTGACAGGTGATACAGGAGCGGCAGTAGTTAGTCACATCTGTCCCCATCTTGGGCCAATAGAAGTGTTGAGACAGCCGTGCCTTAGTTTTGCTGATCCCCAAGTGTCAGCGAGTGGAATCTCATGGGCAATCCTCAACAACTCACCTCGGAACTGGTGCGGGACGACCAGCTGTTTCCCCCTCAACCACTCCTTTTGGGAACCTCCGGGTACTGTCTCCCGGTACAACCTTCCTCGTTCCCAGAACACCCTCTCCTTATCAGTCACGGAGGTGGGCGTCTCGGCGAGGTGCCTCAAGTTCCCCAGGCTCGCATCTGAGTGCAGAGCGGCCTGGAACTCCTTGCTGGAGGCAGCCAGAAGTGACGTCAGGGTTCCTTCCTCACTGGGACCCTCTGGGACCGGCTCTGGGTCCACCTCTGGTTCAGTCTCTCCTGTAGCGGAGGAGGGTCCAGATGGCAGGGCGCTACCTGCGATCCGGGCACTCTGACTGCGGGTGACAGCAGCTACATATGCAGTCTCCCCGGGGATTTCTATAGACCCATCAGCCTGCGCTGCTATGGGCTCTACCTCCCCATCCACCCCTAACACTTCAGGAGCAGTGCTACTTATGGGCCAGTTACCTTCCTCGGTGGCACTGGTCAGTGTCATGGCGTCACCTTCCTCCCGGTTCCCATGCACCTCCCCATTTCCTTGAGCACTGTCGCTTGCTCCTGCTAGGGGTTCCTCAGCCGTCTCACTCCGCAGAGCGACGGGACTGAATGCTCCTGTACCTGTGGACACATCTACCACTTCAGAGAAAGGGTTAACAGATTCAGATGGCACAGATACATCACTATCAACATCAGTCCTAGGGAAAGAAAGGTTATCAGTTGCATCATCACTTCGCAAAGCATTAGCAGGTAACACAATCAGTTTCCCATCATCATCAACATCAACATCATGGTTAACGTTAACCTTATCATCAGATTGGGAAGGGGTGTCAGGGACATAGTACGCCACCATCCTCCCCAGATCAGTCCCCAATAAAACATCAGTGGGCAGGTTTTCGGACACCCCCACTTCCTTCACCCCGCTCCCGGTACCCCAGTCAATGAAAACTCGGGCTATCGGCAAGGGGTAGTGGACGCCCCCAATCCCTGTGACAGTTAAGGTTTTCCCCGGAATCAACTCTTCAGGGGCCGCCAGTTCGGGTCGGATGAGGGTTCGTTCAGCCCCGGTGTCCTTGAGGCCTGTAGCAAGACGGGCCCCCACGCGGACGGGCTGCACGTTGTCATCAACCCTCCCCACCACACCACCCATCAAAAGAACAGAGGCGTTGGGCCCGGAGGCCTTGGCTGGGGGGTTCTTCTGCCTCTCCGGACAGGTGGCGCTGATGTGTCCAGTCCTTTTGCAGGAGAAACACTGGCGGGGGTCTGATGTAGGCCGGGCGCTGGCAAAGGGGATAGTGCCTCCAGAGGGACGGCTGGCAGGGGCACTGGGGTTGGTTGCAGGCTTACGCCCTCCCCAACGGGTGGTGACGGCCTTCCGCACCTCGGGTTTCCGGTTGGCCTCATAGCTGTCGGCGATCCGGGCTGTTGTGACCGCGTCCTCTGGTTCTCGGTCCAAGATGAACTGTCGGACCTCAGCTGGCACAGATGCAGGAACTGGTCTTTGATCATCAGGTCTTTCAGCTCCTCATAGGTGTCAACTGACAGTCCATGGATCCACTGGTCAAAGTGGGTCCTGAGTCCTTGCACCACATCGCTATAACTGTCGTGTGGGCCACGTTGGAGGTTCCGGAACTTCTTTCGGTATACCTCAGGGGTTAGCTGGTACTTAGCAATCAGGGCCTGCTTGATGGCCTCATAGTCACTGTCTTGATCTGGCGCGAGGGAAGCAAACGCCTCCAAAGCTTTGCCCTTTAGCCCGGGGGTCAAGTACCTGGCCCATTGGTCGGCAGGCAGCCGGTACTGTCTGCAGACTTTCTCAAAGGCCCGCAGAAAAGTGTCCAAGTCTCCGTCCCTTTCCAGCACGGGAAAGTGCTCCGGCCGGGGCTTGGGACTCTGAATGCTGCTGGGCACACTGCTCTGGGCTGTGGAGGGCATTGCCCTCGCTGGACCATCTCCAGCTCATGGGCTCTCTCAGCCTCCCGCTCGGCTCTCTCAGCCTCTCGCTGGGCTTGGCGCTCGGCTTGGCGCTCGGCTCGGGCCTCCTGCTGGTATTTAGAAAACTAGATCTGAACTGAAAAAGTAAGTTAATGTGTATGCAAAATGTAAATGCATATTAACACATGACCATTACACAGAAAACAGGCACAAAAAAACAAATATCCAAAAATGAAATAAAAAATCTTTTTGCAAAAATGCATGAAGGTAGTAATAATCATAAGGGTATTTAGTAAACATAATTTTGATCAAAATAATGTACAAGCCATCCCCCACGTCAAGGCAACCCTCTGTGGGACAGTCCTACTCTAATATTGAAAACCTTTCCACTTGTCAAGTGACTTAAATGTGAACAAGGGCAGAGGGACTGAACCCACCAGTTGAAGCTCCGGCCAGACAGGATGGATTTTCTCAACTCAGAAAACAGGGCGGTCACACCCTTATATGCACGGAATGCACTATGAACTACATAGAAAACTAGATCTGAACTGAAAAAGTAAGTTAATGTGTATGCAAAATGTAAATGCATATTAACACATGACCATTACACAGAAAAACAGGCACAAAAAAACAAATATCCAAAAATGAAATAAAAAATCTTTTTGCAAAAATGCATGAAGGTAGTAATAATCATAAGGGTATTTAGTAAACATAATGTTTATGTTTACTAAATACCCTTATGATTATTACTACCTTCATGCATTTTTGCAAAAAGATTTTTTATTTCATTTTTGGATATTTGTTTTTTTGTGCCTGTTTCTCCTGCTGGTATTGCTGAATCAGCTTCAGGCACTCCCCCCGGTCGTCGGTGGGGAGTTCCTCCAGGGTCGCCTGCAGGTAAGGGTCCAGCCCGCCCTGGGTGTAAGCCTGCAGGGTTTGGGCCTCTGCTGCCGCCCCACCTTGGCTTGGGCCGGCTTCTGTGCCCTCCTCGCTCTCAGCGTGGACCTGTGACATCAGGACCTTGATCAGTTGAGCTTTGGTTTGGCCCCTGGGGTCAAGGCCTCGGGAAATGCATATTCCAGCAAGAGTGTCCCTTTTCTCCAGTTTGTACCAACTTGCTCCTATTGTAGCCATGTTTGCCAAATAAAAGATAGGATAGAAAACAAAGAGAAGGGAGGGGTAACCGCAAGTACACACAATTGTCTCAGGACTAATAAACAGAGTCTGTTCTCCAAAACTTTAGTTGCAGGGTCGCTGAAGAACCGTGCAAGTTTTTTTTTTAGTGAATGGAATGATTGCTCAAACCAGATCACTAATGCTCTATAATCCCACCGCTGCCACCAATATGTGATGAACGGGCACGCGGTCCGCCACACGGTAGCCCGGGGTATCACGGCTTGTGATCCCTCCGTGCTGCAAATGTGATGAAAACGCGCACACACACGACGGCTGCTGCCGTCCGACCCAGTAAACTGCAGGGATTTATAATTATCCCACTTCCACTTAGGAACTTGCAGCTCTCTGGCGCCCCCCTTACCCTCAGGTCAGTCAGGGAACTGCACCTAGGATAATTGGTCGCCAGACGGGTCACTTGGATGTGTGCTGGCTATTGGGCACGCTGCAGTGAGGGAATTATAATTACTCCTGGCTGCAGCCAGGCAGTACCCTTATAAACCCGCTCCGTCACTGCCAGCGTCACCCAATAGATTAACACTTTACACCCCTTCCTTTTAGCTGCCACCAGCTACGGCTTTTGATGAACAATTTATCAAGAGGGTCCGTAGCAACCCCAAAACAGTAGCGTAGTGCTTCAGGCACGTGCAAATTCGTTTATATAGCAGGAGAAACAAACTAATAAATTTATAGGTTTATTCCTTAAAAACCAGGCAGTGCTTATATAATATAAAAAGATGTAACAAACTGAGACAATATCGTTATATACAGATGCAGTTATAAAATAAAATGGGATTAAGAATGAAAGATAACTCACATGGTTGTTAGATCATTACAGGCAAGCCAGGCTGGGGGAAGGAGCCACACGTCATAGTTCATTGGTAGATCTCTTACTCAGGACATCCCAGCAGAAAAGTCCCTAAGGAACTTCACTGCAAGACTTATGCATGTCAGCTTCTGACCTCACAAAAAGGGCTGGTCCTCTGGCCACCTCCCCTGGCTGCAAGCTATGGTTTGAGCTCTGCAATATCATAAGTTTCATAACTCATCCTGTGAACCTAGCAGAATAACGGCAGACCTATCAATGATCTCACTCCAAAATGATGGTTCCAATGAGCCCACACTTGGGTGGGCTAGTACATGGGGCACCCGAGAATTCCATTTCTCGGGTTCTGTTGGAGTTACGGGTTTACCAGTACCACGGGAACGATGCCCGTCGGCGCATGGTTCAACACAGTAACTTTCGTGTTTCTAGCGAATGCTCCCACCGTGTTATTAACCAAAAAGAATGAATTCTCCAAAATGGCTGCTATAGGAAGAAAGCACGTGTGCAGACAATGCAGGACCCCTGCGGTGAAGCGGGAAAACTTCCAGCACTGGCAGCTCACATTACACTGCCTGAGTGCAGGCTGGGGGTTGGTTAGAAGTACGAGAGCTGCAGAGAGAAGGAGGGGGTTTGCTTGGTGGATTTCAGCATAAAGAAAAAAGATGGGACGCAATTCCACATCAGCATCATCACAATACACACAAGTTACTATTCTATAGAGACATTCACACAGAGTGATCTATTCATAGTCATTACACACAGAGTTGATCTATTCTATAGAGACATTACACACAGAGTGATCTATTCTATAGTCATTACACACAGAGTGATCTATTCTATAGAGTCATTACACACAGAGTGATCTATTCTATAGAGACATTACACACAGAGTGATCTATTCTATAGAGTCATTACACACAGAGTGATCTATTCTATAGAGTCATTACACACAGAGTGATCTATTCTATAGAGACATTACACACAGAGTGATCTATTCTATAGAGTCATTACACACAGAGTGATCTATTCTATAGAGTCATTACACACAGAGTGATCTATTCTATAGAGTCATTACACAGAGTGATCTATTCTAGAGACATTACACACAGAGTGATCTATTCTATAGGTCATTACACACAGAGTGATCTATTCTATAGAGACATTACACACAGAGTGATCTATTCTATAGAGTCATTACACACAGAGTGATCTATTCTATAGAGTCATTACACAAGAGTGATCTATTCTATAGAGTCATTACACACAGAGTGATCTATTCTATAGAGTCATTACACACAGAGTGATCTATTCTATAGAGACATTACACACAGAGTGATCTATTCTATAGAGACATTACACACAGAGTGATCTATTCTATAGAGTCATTACACACAGAGTGATCTATTCTATAGAGTCATTACACAGAGTGATCTATTCTATAGAGTCATTAACACAAGTGATCTATTCTATAGAGGCATTACACACAGAGTGATCTATTCTATAGAGTCATTACACACAGAGTGATCTATTCTATAGAGACATTACACACAGAGTGATCTATTCTATAGAGTCATTACACACAGAGTGATCTATTCTATAGATTCATTACACACAGAGTGATCTATTCTATAGAGTCATTACACACAGAGTGATCTATTCTATATAGACATTACACACAGAGTGACCTATTCTATAGACATTACACACAGAGTGATCTATTCTATAGAGTCATTACATACAGAGTGATCTATTCTATAGAGTCATTACACAAGAGTGATCTATTCTATAGGGTCATTACACACAGAGTGATCTATTCTATATAGACATTACACACAGAGTGATCTATTCTATAGGTCATTACAACAGAGTGATCTATTCTATAGAGTCATTACATACAGAGTGATCTATTCTATAGGTCATTACACACAGAGTGATCTATTCTATAGAGCATTACACACAGAGTGATCTATTCTATAGAGCATTACACACAGAGTGATCTATTCTATAGAGTATTACATACAGAGTGATCTATTCTATAGAGTCATTACACACAGAGTGATCTATTCTATAGGTCATTACACACAGAGTGATCTATTCTATAGAGACATTACACACAGAGTGATCTATTCTATAGAGTCATTACACACAGAGTGATTCTATTCTATAGAGTCATTACATACAGAGTGATCTATTCTATAGAGTCATTACACACAGAGTGATCTATTCTATAGAGTCATTACACACAGAGTGATCTATTCTATAGAGTCATTACACACAGAGTGATCTATTCTATAGAGACATTACACACAGAGTGATTTATTCTATAAGTATAATACAGAGTGATCTATTCAATCATTACACACAGAGTGATCTATTCTATAGAGTCATTACACACAGAGTGATCTATTCTATAGAGACATTACACACAGAGTGATCTATTCTATAGAGCATTACACACAGAGTGATCTATTCTATAGAGTCATTACATACACGAGTGATCTATTCTATAGAGTCATTACACACAGAGTGATCTATTCTATAGAGTCATTACACACAGAGTGATCTATTCTATAGAGACATTACACACAGAGTGATCTATTCTATAGAGACATTACACACAGAGTGATCTATTCTATAGTCATTACTGTTATGTTTCGGTAGCTGAGGAGTGCAGGTAAAAAAGGCAATACACCAGAGCAGTTGGAATCTATGAGATTGCAGTACCCTGACTAACCACAACAACTAGAGGCAGCCTGGAGCGTTCCTACGTTGGTCCTAGACGCCTCGTCACAGCCTGAGAAACTAACTACACCTAAAGATAGAAATAGGAAAGCTATCTGCCCCGGAGCAGAACCCCAAAGATAATAGAAAGCCCCCAAACATGTAATGGCGGTTAGACAAGAAGAAATACTGACACAGAAAGAAAATAGTATGAGCAAACGCTGGGGCCCAAACTAACTAAATAGAAAAGGATAGGAAGGATACTTACTGCAATCCCAGAAAACCCTGAAAGGACACCAACTCTACTAATTTCAAAACACCTGAGATCACACGACCTCTTCCACCTAAATTAGTTCTCTGGTGTAACAAAATCAAAACAGCAGCCACTGAAAAAACTGGAAAAAGCAAAAGTACAAACATCAGTGGCTGAACAAAACTGAGAGGGCAGAAGCCCCCGGAGGGGACCCTGAAGGCCCCCACAGAAGTGCAGGACAAAATGCAAAAATCAAGCACAAACACAAAAGAAGAAAATGTCTTATCTGTTAGCAGGAGATGCAGACATGACACAGCAGGCTACAAGGGAAACAGGAAAAAAGGATCCAGACCAGAACAATTGATCACCGGCAACCCTGATGGGAAGGTGACTCCCTTATATAAGACCAATCAGTAACACCTGATTCCCAGTCCTCACAATCTTCACTGGACAGACTAGCACTGCTTGTAACCACCAGAGGGAGCCTCTGCTCAGAACTCATCTCAAACCCATTCACAACACATTACACACAGAGTGATCTATTCTATAGAGTCATTACACACAGAGTGATCTATTCTATAGAGTCATTACACACAGAGTGATCTATTCTATAGTCATTACACACAGAGTGCTAGAGGGGAGGCCAGAGAGTAGGAGGTTGCAGTAGTCGAGGCGGGAGATGATGAGGGCATGCACTAGTATTTTTGAACTTTCATGGTCAAGGAATGCACGGATCCGGGAAATATTTTTGAGTTTGAGACGGCAGGAGGAGGCAAGGGTTTGGACATGTGGCTTGAAAGAGAGGGCAGAGTCGAGGATCAATCCGAAAGATTAGAAAGATTACCTGAAAGATTAGAAAAACGAGTTATATTATTCCCACCCAGGGGCGGTCTGCCGTTCGGTCCGGTCCGATGGGCAGCGCGGTCCGGTTCGGCGCCAAGATGGTTCGTCCAGGCTGAAATCTATTGGTAGAATGAGCTGCTGTGAGCGCAGAATCAGTGACTAGCAGTGACGTCATCGAGGTTACTGCATGTCACTGAGACTACGTTCCCAGCTGTGCCACTGAACTGCGGTGACCTAGGTGAAATCCCGGCTAACACCGTGGGAAAAAGTCTCACTGTGCAGCACTGAGCTCAGGGAGTTTATGGTGAACTGTGATGAAGTTCCTGAACTCAGTGCTGCACTGTGAAAGATGAGAGGTACAAAACCCAAAGTTTACTGCTCAGATTCGCCCATCTCCATAAGGCAGCAACAACAACAGTCCTGGGAGGAAGAGCAGGAACATGAAATATCATGGCAAGACAAGCCTCTGCATGGGATGTACCATCGACAGATAAAGGAGGTGGCTGATATGGGAAAATCCTACCAATGGCTGGAGAAAGCTGGAGTCCAAAACAATACCGAGGCACTAATCATAGCAGCACAAGAGCAGCGCTAAGTATCAGAACCATAGAGGAAGGGATCATAGCGGCATCGGAAACAGTCCAACATATAGTGGCAGGATGCAAGAAGCAAGAAGGAACAGCGTATACTGAATGCCACAACCAAACAGCGGGAATTGTATACCGGAACATCTTCACAGCATATGGGCTAAGTCCTCCTAAGTCCAGGTGGGAGACCCCAGAGAAAGTGGTGGAGAATGAAAGGGCTAAAATCCTGTGGGACTTCAAGATCCAGACGGAGAAGCAGGTGTTGGCTAACCAACCAGACATTGTCATAGTAGACAAGGATTAGAAGACAGCAATGATAATAGATGTGGCAGTGCCAAGTGACAACAACATCAGAAAGAAGGAATATGAGAAGCTGGAGAAATACCAGTGTCTCAAAGGAGAACTGGAGAAGATGTGGAAGGTGAAGGCAACTGTGATTCCAGTGGTGATAAGAGCACTTGGAGCAGTGACCTCTAAGTTGGAAGAATGGCTACAACAGATCCCAGGAGCAACATCTGAGCTCTGTCCAGAAAAGAGCAATGCTGGGAACAGCCAAGATCCTTCATATAATCCTCAAACTTCCAGGCCTCTGAAAGAGGACCCGAGAATGGGGAAGGACATAAGAAATCACCCAATAGGGGGGTGAGAAAGTAATTTTTTATGTGTATATTTAGGCCTCCTGCTTCCCTCCAGATGTATAGCTCTTGCCCTAGGATGAGTGTTTGCTTCACTTTCATCGTTTGCTTTTCTCTGTGCTTCATGTGCAGTAAATTTGCTTTTGTTGACGACATTGCTGTCTCTTGTCTAGGAACCCATTGTACCAGTCTTTATGATAACACCTCGTGTCCATTGTTCTGCAGGGGCAGCAATTGTATAGCATTAAGAAAAACACATTGTGAAGTTTGACTATAGGATCAATGTCCATTTGAAACAATGGCTTAGTTTTCTGATAAGGTGGAATGGCAGCCAATGTAAGGTGGCATAAATGTACACCCATATTGTTTGGGGCTTAATCTCCACATGTCACGCTGTATAGCAGATATATATATGTGATGTCAGTAATCTATATCAAAAGGGCAACATACTATATAACATGCGCATAGATATATGATAACATAGATTTACCTGACAGAATGTCCAGTGGGTCAAAACGGAATCCGTTATACGCTGTCTCCGGCTAGAGGGTGACCGGGGTCTAAGCTGACCCTAAACTGGGGTCCTAACTAATCCCTCAACCTGGAGGTACTGTTAAAGGTACAGAGGTCCAGGCCACCAGCGTAAACCCTGTCTCCTATCAATCCCTGCCAACTGTATTCTAGTCCTAAGAAGGACCCTGAATACCACCAAAGGGAATGAACAGGTAACGGTTAATGAACAGAAAGACATACAAGAAAGATAAGAAATAAAGTAAATAAAGTCTTACATACAACACTCACACACAGTAGGAACACCATAGGTCTCAGAGATAAACTATAAGCTGTAAGAGTAAAAACAACTAAGGAGCTCTTAGCTTAAGTATTCCAGAACCGATTCCAGTCTGCTAAACTAATGAATGCTTTCACCGGCATCAACACCCAGACTGGCAGGAATATAAAGGAAACTAATTAGAACATAATCCAAAGCAGCCGGGCGAGGCTGAACCTAGTCTTAGCAAAGAGCTAGGTAAAATTAACTCTCTCATTACCAAACACAAAGAAACAGCAGCTCAGCTGTGAGAAGTCAGAATGTGCAATCGCGACGATCTTCGTGGCGATGCACCCATGACAGTACCCCCCCTTCTACGAGGGGCCTCCGGACCCTCATGACCAGGTCTGTCCGGGTAAGTTGTGTGAAAGGTCCGAACCAATCGATCTGCGTTAGCATCAGACGCAGGGACCCACGTCCTCTCCTCAGGACCATACCCCCTCCAAAGAACTAAGTACTGAGGGGATCGGCGACTGAGACGTGAGTCAATGATTTTCGACCCATGAAATTCCACGTTATCATTGACTACCACTGAAGGAGGAGGTAGAGGTGACGGTATGACTGGTGCCACATACTTTTTAAGTAATGACTTGTGAAACACATTATGATTCTTAAACGTAGGAGGGAGGTCCAGACGAAATGCCACAGGATTAATTATGGAACTGATCCTGTACGGCCCAATGAATCTGGGACCCAACCTCCAGGAGGGAACTTTAAGTTTTATATTCCTGGTAGACAACCACACCAGATCGTTCACCTTCAGATCTCGACCAGAAACTCTCCCCCTATCAGCCATCCGTTTGTAATGGTTCTCCGTAACCTTCAGTCTTAACCGATCTGGAACTATCAGTCTCCCTGGAAGTCCCACAGGGGCGTCCCCTGAGCCCCCAATACCTCCCCCTCAAGCTCAGAGCATACAGCTGACACTACAACTCCCTCCTGAGGAATAGGAACCGGATCATCCATCCTCCCGGTCCCTGGGAAAGTACGAGATAAGGCATCAGGAAGCAACTTTATTGAGCAGTCATATGCGCGATGAGGAGGTAACTCTTTACACCCCTCCTCTGAGAACATCTCCCCAAAGTCCTCCAGAAAAGGAGGCAAAGTCCTAGGCACAACCGCACCGATGACCGTGCTCATGCAGTTATTCTTGCAAAATTCACCCCACTGGCTTATCTTTCTGGATTGCCAATCAATCACTGGGTTATGTTTAGCCAACCAAGGAAGTCCCAACACAATAGGAGTAGGTAGACCCTCCAACAATAACAAGACAATTGCTCTTTATGTATTGCCCCTACTCGAAGATCTATGTTATGAACAGCTTGTACCAAGCTACCTTGACCAAGAGGTCTAGAATCAATAGAGAGTATAGGGACCGGTTTGGCCAACACACTCAGTTGCATACCATGCACCTGGGCAAACCGAGCGTCCACCAGATTAGCCCCGGACCCACTATCAAGAAAAACAGAAATCCTCTCAGTTCTAGTACCAATCACCACCTCCGCAGGCACGAGAAACTGAGAGGGATTTGGGGACGAAATACACACACCCAGGTTAACTCCTTGGCTCAAAGAGGTCCGGGATGGACACCCCCCAACAAAATGTCCCTCTCTCCCGCAAAAGAAACACCTTCTAGTCTTGCGGCGCACCGCCGATTCCCTCCTACAAAATGATGTCCCTCCCAACTGCATGGGTTCCTCAGAACAGACCAGGGGAACCTCAGTAAAAGGGACTTTAGTAGTAGGTGGAGTCATCACGGGGGCGGAGTTACCTCGCGTCTTCCCCGAAGTCGTCTATCAATGCGAATAGCGAGGGCCATAGCAGCCTCCAGTGATGGAGGAGAATCATACTGAGCCAACACATCTTTTAATTTGTCAGACAACCCTTGACAAAACTGGCTCCTAAGAGCTGGGTCATTCCACTGAGTATCTGTTGCCCATCTACGGAACTCAGAAGAATATTCCTCCGCTGGACGATTTCCTTGCCGTATTTTACGTAACCTTGTTTCAGCAAGGGAGACTCGATCCGGATCATCATATACCAGACCCAGGGCAGTAAAAAATCGATCCACTGACTGGAGATCTGGGGAGCCTGGAGGAATAGAGAACGCCCAAGATTGAGGGTCCCCTTGTAAGAGCGATATAACAATTCCCACCCTCTGCTCTTCACTCCCAGATGACCGAGGCCGCAGCCGAAAGTACAATTTACATGCCTCCCGGAAAGTAAAAAATTTGTCCCGCCCACCAGTGAACCTATCCGGGAGAGCAACCTTAGGTTCAGATCTGGTTTGCTCCGGGGGGGACAAAACCTTGGACTTAATGTCTGCAAATTCCATGGACAACCCCTGCAACTGCCGGGCCAGCTGGGCTACTGGATCCATGACAGCTGGGGAGAATCTTTAGTTTGGCCGGTGAAAATGTCACGCTGTATAGCAGATATATATATGTGATGTCAGTAATCTATATCAAAAGGGCAACATACTATATAACATGCGCATAGATATATGATAACATAGATTTACCTGACAGAATGTCCAGTGGGTCAAAACGGAATCCGTTATACGCTGTCTCCGGCTAGAGGGTGACCGGGGTCTAAGCTGACCCTAAACTGGGGTCCTAACTAATCCCTCAACCTGGAGGTACTGTTAAAGGTACAGAGGTCCAGGCCACCAGCGTAAACCCTGTCTCCTATCAATCCCTGCCAACTGTATTCTAGTCCTAAGAAGGACCCTGAATACCACCAAAGGGAATGAACAGGTAACGGTTAATGAACAGAAAGACATACAAGAAAGACAAGAAATAAAGTAAATAAAGTCTTACATACAACACTCACACACAGTAGGAACACCTAAGGTCTCAGAGATAAACTATAAGCTATAAGAGTAAAAACAACTAAGGAGCTCTTAGCTTAAGTATTCTCAGAACCGCTTAAGTCTGCTAGACTACATGAATGCTTTCACCGGCGTCTAACACCCAGACTGGCAGAAATATAAAGGAAACTAATTAGAACATAATCCAAAGCAGCCGGCCGAGGCTGGACCTAGTCTTAGCAAAGAGCTAGGTAAAATTAACTCTCTCATTACCAAACACAAAGAAACAGCAGCTCAGCTGTGAGAAGTCAGAATGTGCAATCGCGACGATCTTCGTGGCGATACACCCATGACACCACCGTGGGGGGCTCTGTCATTGTTTGTATTTGTCTGGACCCTCATTTACTTTCTTATTGTTCTCCTCTGGGGGATGCAACTTTTATAATCAAATGTGAAAATGAGGTGTCCCACTGCCTGTAGCTTCCAAGGCTCAGCAGTCATCCCACCCCTGTATGAGGGAATGAACAGGTTAATTTAGTTGTTCCATAGTAGCTATACCAAAGCTTTTTGTAATTATTTGCCTCCTGGATCAATTAATAGCTCTAATAATATGTCAATAGCCTAGGTTGTTTGCAAAAATAAGCAAATTAGTAAATAACCCCATCGTTTCCAGCGCCCACAGACATGTCGAGCAGGTGGATGAAATACTGTTCCTTTAATTAAAACACTGCCATTTGTCTCGGTCAGTCGTTGCAAGTTTGATTATATGGATTTTCTTTGTTGCTTGTGTTGTTTTTGTTGTCTGTGTTGTTTTTGTTGTCTGCGTTGTGTTTTTGTTGTCTTTTCTGTGCATTTGATGCCTATGTTGTTTATTTGTTTGTAATGTGTATTTGTTGTCTGTGTTGTGTATTTGTTGTGTATTCGATGTATGCATTGTGTTTTTTTGTTGTCTGTATTGTGTATTTATTGTGTGTATTTGTGTAGATCAGTGATGTTGACAGCTATGGAGTCGGCAATGTATTTTGCCATCATGGATATCCCAGTCGGATGGGTTTTTGACTTAGCATACTGCCCACTGCCAGCATCGGCAGCAGGACAGTGCATGATGAGGCGGTTTGTATTGTCATCATCCAGCTCTGATTCCGTGTGGCTTCCTCTACTAATATGATCAACTACATATGTGTTCGCCAAAGATGGAGGTCGTCAATCATTACCGCGAAAACAAGGCCAGGAGCTGAATGTGGAACTCATTGTGAACTTTTGACATCTAATATTTGAGTCATGCTGCACAAATGGACTAGACAACAGGTCATTTCCAACCATTAATTAACCGCTCTGTGGTTTAAGTACCCTTAACTGCCGCCTTTAAAAGGCGTATCGGGGGTTGTTAAGCACCCACATTTACTGCAGTCATAAAGCGAGCTGGCACTACGCTAGGTTATCTAGTCATATGTCACCAGCTGATACCCGTAGTGTTTTAATCCCTTCCCGACCCATGACGCCGACGTCGGCGTCATGAAAACCTGTGCCATCCCGACCCATGACGCCGGCGTCGGCGTCATGCTATAAATCATGTTCCTGGGGGTCGGGAGACCGGGGTCACTGAAAGGTCACCCGACCCCCAGGCACAGGACCCTTAGTGCATCACCACAGGGGGGTTGGCTTAACCCCCACGTGGCGACGATCGCTCTGATTGGCTGTTAAAAGTGAAACAGCCAATCAGAGCGATTTGTAATATTTCACCAATGAAATTGGTGAAATATTACAATCCAGCCATGGCCGATGCTGCAATAGCATCTGCCATGGCTGGTGACCGCGATCAGACCCCCCCCACATCGAGTCACGGCGGTGATCGGCCGCCGCCACCGAAAGATGGCAGCGATCGGTCACCGCCGTCACTGTCTGCTCCCCTGCTCCTCCGATCTGCTGCCCCCACCTTCCGATCCCCCCCCTCACTATCCGACCCCCCCTACTCACCTCTCCCGGTCCACCGACGTCCCTGGATCGGTCCCGGCGGCTGGCCGGGATTCTTCATGGGCGCCGCCATCTTGGAAAATGGCGGGCGCATGCGCAGTGCGCCTGCCGGCCGGCGCATGCGCAGTGCGCCCACCATTGTACAAAAATTTATTTTGATCACTGTGATAAACTGTCACAGTGATCAAAATAAAAAAAAAGTAAATGAACCCCCCCTGTCATAGGTAGGGGCAAATAATAAAATAAAGAATTTTTTTTTTTTTTCCCTAGGGGATTTTGCTGCTGATCAGCGGCGGATTTTGCTGCTGATCCGCGGCGGATTTTGCTGCTGATCCGCGGCGGATTTTGCTGCTGATCCGCGACGGATTTTGCTGCTGATCAGCGGCGGATTTTGCTGCTGATCAGCGGCGGATTTTGCTGCTGATCCGCGGCGGATTTTGCTGCTGATCCGCGGCGGATCTTGCTGCGGATCCGCGGCGGATATTGCTGCTGATCCGCAGCCGATTTTGCTGCGGATCCGCGGCGGATATTGCTGCTGATTCGCGGCGGATATTGCTGTTGATCCGCGGCGGATTTTGCTGCTGATCCGCGACGGATTTTGCTGCTGATCCGCGGCGGATTTTGCTGCGGATCCGCTGCGGATTTTGCTGGGGATCCTCGGCGGATTTTGCTGGGGATCCTCTGCGGATTTTGCTGGTGATCCGCGGCGGATTTTGCTGGGGATCCGCCGGAGATTTTGCTGCGGATCCGCAGCGGATTTGGCGCTGCGGATCCACAGCGGATTTGGCGCTGCGGATCCACAGCGGATTTGGCGCTGCGGATCCACAGTGGATTTGGCGCTGTGGATCCACAGCAGATCCAGAAACCATGTACAGTACAATGCAAATAAATGGTTAAAAAAAACGCTGTGCACATGCGGATTTGCTGCGGTTTTAAATCCGCAGCATGTCAACTCTTTGTGCGGATTCCGCAGAGGTTTTACACCTATTCCATTATAGGTGTAAAACCGCAGGGAAAAAACGCAACAAATCCGCTCTAAATTCGCAGGTAAAAGGCAGGTCATTTTAACTGCGGATTTAAGAAAAATCCGCAAGTGAATCCGCAACGTGTGCACGGGGCCTCAGGGTTAGGGTTAGGCTGGGTTCATATTGCATTATGACAGTCCGTTAGATGGACTGCGTTTCACCGCGGTATAACGCGGTGTAACGCAGTCCGCTAACGCTGCCATTCACCCCATTTGTGTGCGCATCGCAACGCATGCCGTAAAGCGGCATGCGTTCGTGACGTGCCGTCATTCAGTGACGGAGCCTCGGACACGGGCTGCAGCGTCTGGGCTCCGCCACCGCTAGCACAGATGAATCATCTGCTGATTCATCTGCGCTAGCGGGTATAGCATAACGCGATTGCGTTATGCTATACCGTTACCAGCCGGTCAACGCTACGTGTTGAACGGGCTGGTAAAACGCAATATGAACCCAGCCTTAGGGTTAGAACTAGGGTTAAGGTTAGAATTAGGGTTGGAATTTGGGTTAGGGTTGGAATTAGGGTTAGGCTTATGGTTAGGTTTATGGTTAGAGTTGGGATTAGGGTTATGGCTAGGGTTTGTATTAGGGTTAGGTGTGTGTAGGGGTTAGGGTTGGGGTTAGGGGTGTGTTAGGGTTGGAGTTAGAATTGAGGGGTTTCCACTATTTAGGCACATCAGGGGGTCTCCATACGCGACATGGCGCCACCATTGATTCCTGCAAATTTTGCATTCAAAAAGTCAAACAGTGCTCCCTTTATTCCAAGCCCGACGTATGCCCAAACAGTGGTTTATCCCCACATATGGGGTATCAGCGTACTCGGGAAAAATTGCACAACAACTTTGGGGGTTCTAATTTCTCCTGTTAACATTGGGAAAAAAAAATTGGGGACTAAAAATGTATTTTTGTGGAAAAAAAATGATTTTATATTTTCACGGCTCTGCGTTATAAACTTCTGTGATGGACTTGGAGATTCAAAGTGCTTACCACACATCTATAGGAGTTCATTGGGGGATCTAGTTTCCAAAATGGGGTCACTTGTGGGGAGTTTCTACTGTTTAGGCACATCAGGGACTCTGCAAACGTAACATGACGCCCGAAGACCATTCCATCAAGTGGGCATTTCAAATGTCACTACTTCCCATCCGAGCCCCGACGTGTGCCCATACAGTAGTTTTCTCCCACATATGGGATATCAGCATACTCAGGACAAATTGGACAACAACTTTTGGGGTCTAATTTCTCATGTTACCCTTGGGAAAATAAAAAAATTGGGGACTAAAAGATCCTGATTGTGGAAAAAATATGATTTTTTTATTTTCATGCCCGGGCGTTATAAACTTCTGTGTAGCCCTCGGGGGTTCAAAGTGCTCACCACACATCTAGATAACTTCTTTGCGGGGTCTAGTTTCCAAAATGGGGTCACTTGTTGGGAGTTTCTACTGTTTAGGCACATCAGGGGCTCTGCAAACGTAACAAGATGCCCGCAGACCATTCCATCAAGTCGGCATTTCAAAGCATCACTACATCCCTTCCGAGCCCTGACGTGTGTCCAAACAGTGGTTCCCCCCCACATATGGGGTACTAGCTTACTCAGGACAAACTGGACAACAACTTTTGGGGTCCAATTTCTCCTGTAACCATTGTGAAAATAAAAAATAGGGGGCTAAAAAATCATTTTTTGAGAAAAAAAAATGATTTTTTATTTTCACGGCTCTGCGTTATAAACTTCTGTGAAGCACCTGGGGGTTCAAAGTGCTCACTATGCATCTAGATAAGTTTCATAGGGCGTCTAGTTTCCAAAATGGGGTCATTTGTGGGGGAGCTCCAATGTTTAGGCACACAGGAACTCTCCAAATGCGACATGGCAACCGCTAAATATTCCAGCATATTTTCCATTCAAAAAGTCAAATGGCGCTCCTTCCCTTCTGAGCCCTGCCGTGCGCCCAAACAGTGGTTTATGACCACATATGAGGTATCTGTGTACTCAGGAGAAATTGCCCAACAAATTTTAGGATCCAATTTATACTGTTGCCCATGTGAAAATGAAAAAAACTGAGGCTAAAAGAAAATTTTTGTGAAAAAAAAGTACTTTCTTTTTTTTACGGATCAATTTGTGAAGCACTTGGGGTTCAAAGTGCTCACTATACATCTAGACAAGTTCCTTAGGGGGTCTAGTTTCCAAAATGGGGTCACTTGTGGGGGAGCTCCAATGTTTAGGCACACAGGGACTCTCCAAATGCGACATGGCAACCGCTAAATATTCCAGCATATTTTCCATTTAAAAAGTCAAATGACGCTCCTTCCCTTCTGAGCACTGCCGTGCACCCATACAGTGGTTTATGACCACATATGAGGTATTTGTGTACTCAGGAGAAATTGCCCAACAAATTTTAGGATCCATTTTATCCTGTTGCCCATGTAAAAATGAAAAAATTGATGCTAAAAGAAAATTTTTGTTGGAAAAATTAAAATGTCCATTTTTTCTTTCCATGTTGCTTTAGTTCCTGTGAAGCACCTGAAGGGTTAATAATCTTCTTGAATGTGGTTTTGAGTACCTTGAGGGGTGCAGTTTTTATAAAGGTGTCACTTTTGGGTATTTTCTGCCATATAGACCCCTCAAAGTGACTTCAAATGTGAGGTGGTCCCTAAAAAAAATGGTTTTGTAAATTTTGCTGTAAAAATGAGAAATCGCTGGTCAACTTTTAACCCTTATAACTTCCTAACAAAAAAAAATGTTGTTCCCAAAATTGTGCTGATGTAAAGTAGACATGTGGGAAATGTTATTTATTAACTATTTTGTGCCACATAACTCTCTGGTTTAACAGAATAAAAATTAAAAATTGGAAAATTACAAAATTTTCTAAATTTTCACCAAATTTCCATTTTTTTCACAAATAAACGCAAAAATTATCGACCTAAATTTACCACTAACATGAAGCCCAATATGTCACGAAAAAACCAATCTCAGAATCGCTAGGATCCGTTGAAGCGTTCCTGAGTTATTACCTCATAAAGGGACACTGGTCAGAATTGCAAAAAATGGCAAGGTCTTTAAGGTCAAAATAGGCTGGGTCATGAAGGGGTTAAAGCTGAAAATATCTAAACTTTATATAAATATAAAAAACTAAAGTTTTATTCTTTAATTTAAATATTTTCATCTGTTAAAAAAAATCTTTTCAAGACAGATTCCCTTTAATGTGCAGTCACTCAGATTTCAGTCCACCCACCGACTCTGTCGTGCATTTTGTGCCCACAGAGGTAACACTACCTGAAGAGCTTGCTATACTGGCATCACAAGGATCACAGGCACAGAGAAAACCCGTCCGCGTACACGGAGATCGCACAATAATCGGCACAGCTTCTAGGTTTGTGGTTATATATAACATTTTGAAGTCACAATTTCTACCTGCAAAACACGACATGAAAGGATCTCTGATCCGTGACCAACTACACAAATGACTTTGAAAAAGTAAAAAAAATATGAAAAGCAAATTATAATTTGTCTCAGACTTATTTGTATAGATAACTGTTGTAATCCTTGTAATGGTGACAGATACCAAGAGGGAAGAGGGGACACGAACCGCAGAGGCAGGGAAGAAGTGATAGGAAAAATGTAAGAAGGGGTCGAAATAATTCATCTACTGGAAGAGGGAGACAAGAAAGAGCAGAACCCCTCTGGTTCTTTGGCACAAGTTGAATGGGGATTTATGGTTTTGACCAGTATTTTTGATACGAAACGCGTTTGCTGTTGACAGAAGAATTTAGGTGAAATGTAATGATGAAGGGTATAAAATAAACCCATTTAGCAGAGGATGGTTTCGATCCATCGACCTCTGGGTTATGGGCCCGACACGCTTCCGCTGCGCCACTCTGCTTGTGTCCACATGCCCTCAAAGTCGAAGTCTAACTGCTGCCTGTCTTCTGGTCTATGCCATGTAATTTATCAGCCATTGTTTATCTTTTTGCGACTAGATATTCTTGGGGTTCTGCAATTGTTTTTTTTTGCTTTTTTTCGCTTTCTTTTGTCATATTATTGTTGAAAATCATTTGAAAAAACTGTTTGACCTGGCTGAAGGTATGGGTAAAGCTGATGGGCACTTGTGTCTCTGTGGTGCAATCGGATGTTAACCGAAAGGTTGGTGGTTCGAGTCCACCCAGGGACGTTGTTGCCTTTTGCTTGGGTAGCATGCTTGTCGCAGTGGTGCTCAGCGTCTCCCGCAAGCAAAATCCCTGTTGCTGCCTATGTTTTGAATTCACGAGACAAAATGGAGATAGGCTTTCTGTATGTGTAGTTTGTAAATGTACAGAAGGTGCATTGTCTGCTTGTATTTACCAGAAGGTTGAAAACATCAGATAGGATAAACAAAAACGTCCTTCACCGGTGATTGGTTATTTCTATACGCATCTACGGGTGATATTAATTACATTCCTAACATTATTACATTTCTTAACATAAATCAGCAGCAGAGTTCGGCCGATGCCCTTGATGTATCTTTGGGTGGAATGAGTCTTATTGCTGATGCGTCACAAACGTATGTGAATTAGCTGAGCTGAAAGTGTTAAAAGGAAACACTTCACCACATGGAGCGTTGGTGGTATAGTGGTGCAGCTAGCTGCCTTCCCAAGCGGGTTGACCCGGGTTCGATTCCCGGCAAACGCAGATGCAGATTTTTGCATTATCTGTAAATCCCGGGTTCGATTCCCGGCCAACGCAGATGCAGATTTTTGCATTATCTGTAAATCCCGGGTTCGATTCCCGGCCAACGCAGATGCAGATTTTTGAATTATCTGTAAATCTTCAAACTCTCAATGAGAAACCGGTCATTAACATCTTCCCACATTTTTATTTAGGGAAAACTTCACTTTTGAAGTGATTTGGATGTTTCTCAATGCCAGGAAATCTCCTAACAAGATTGTATTAAAAGAACTGCTCCACTTAATGTATGCGACACCACATTCAGATATTGTATTAACCCATCAAGCGTTTAATAGGAAAAAAAAAAGAAATATAACACGTTTTTTTCTAAAATGTTTCATTAGCCCCAAATTACCCACTTTCATAAAGATAACAGGGGAAAGTGGACCCCAGAACATGCTGTGCAACCTCCTATGTCCAACAGTCCGACACGTCTGTGTTTACAGAATAAATAAAATACAATCCCATTCCTTATCAGTATCATGCTTTTAAAAAAACAATTTTTGTTAAGCTCGTGCTCAGACTGTTTCACGTGAGTGAGGATCGTGGTCCCACTGTGCTGTGGATCGTGGAGAGGTGTCAATAAGTAGCTCCCAGAGACCTCGGCCACATGGCAACTGACCCTCAATGAGATATGATGGTGCCGGCGGACACAACTGACACACAGGCACAGGTAAGAACCATTCCAGACTAGACGAATAGGACGAATAGACGAATAGCTTCAGGAAGAACTGGGTCGCTGACAGGAATGGGTAGGAGCTTATTCAGACTAAACAGAAAAGGAACTGCAGATGCAGACAAGCAGGGAACCGCAGATGTGGATATGCCAGACAGGAGCAGGTTTGCAAAGAACAGACTTGGTCATGTAAGGACAAGAACACACAGGACCAAGTTCACTCAAAATCAAGACAGGTTCACACAGGACAGCCAAAACCAGACTTACACAAGGTACAGACAATGAAGAAGCAATACAACACGCAAACCACTAATGTTGCACAGAGACAAATGTTGTGAGTATGTTGGAAATGACTTCTGGGTTGGGGCTCCCTCTGGTGGTTGCTGAGGGTATTGAACCAGTGTTGAATAGTAGAAATCCATCACCTGCGAGCGATGACTGGCAATCAGGAGAGACTGACTGGGCCGATATAAGTGAGCAGCCTTCCCATGATCCTTGCCGGTGATCAATTGTTGTTTCCTGGTTCATTTGGAAGTCAGCTGGTGTCTTGCCTTCATCTGCTACTTTCAGATAAAATATTTTCTGCTTGTTTCTATCTTGTTTGCTTTTTCCTTTTTTTTGTCTGCACTTTTGTGGGAGGTTAGCCTGGTTCCACTCCAGGGGCCTGTGCTACTCTCTGTTTTTCAGTAGCCACTGCTTATTTGTTCCATTGCTCTGTTCCTGCTATTTGTGTGGCCGCTAGTTAGCCGCTTGGTCACACCAGAGATCTGAATTAGCGGGAGGCGACATCGTGTGATCTCAGCATTTTTGAAATCAGAAGTGTTGGAAGTTTTTCTAGTGTTTTGCTGGGTTGCAGATAGTATTCTGTCCTGTTCTATCTAGGCATTGTTTGGCCCCAGCGTTTGCTCACTCTATTTTCTGCCTGCGTTTGTATTTTGTCTTGTCTAACCGCCATTATATGTGTGGGGGCTACCTATTCCTTTGAGGCTCTTCTCCGGGACAGTTGGCTTTCCTGTTTCTATCTTGAGGTGTAGCTAACTCTCCGGCTGTGCCGAGGCATCTAGGTCACCGTAGGTACGTCCCACGGCAGCCTCTAGTTGTGCGGTTTGTTCAGGGATCTGCAACCCATTAGTTCTCAACCTCTCTGGTGTTTTGCTGCCTTGGCTGTTTTTTGCTCCTGTCCTCCTCACCAATTCATAACAGAATCACCGGCCTTACTGAAAATTCTATGGTACTCAACAGAAGGGAAAAATAGTAAAAAAAAAGTAGTCAGAATTTTTTTGTGTGTGTGTATTTTTTCCTCTTTATCTCTGGGGGCTTTAGGAGGAGTTTTTCTGCAATGGAAGTCAAGCATTTGTCTGATCGTGTGGAGCAGCTTGCTGCTGAAGTTCAGAGTATTTCTGTCTATCTCACTCAGTCGTCTGCTGTAGAACCTAAGATCCCTACTCCGGATTTATTTTTGGGGATCGGTCTAAATTTTTGAATTTTAAAAATAACTGTAAGTTGTTTGTTGCCCTGAAACCTAACATAGTAACATAGTTATTAAGGTTGAAGGAAGACTTTAAGTCCATCTAGTTCAACCCATATCCTATCCTAACCTGCCCTAACATGTTGATCCAGAGGAAGGCAAAAAAACCACCAAGTGGCAAACAGTAAGCTTCACATTGGGGAAAAAAATTCCTTCCCGACTCCACATCCGGCAATCAGACTAGCTCCCTGGATCAACGCTGTATCTAGGAAACTAGTGAATATAGGCTGTAATATTATACTTTACATCCAGTCCCTCTTACATGTTAGTAGGGAATCACTCATTACAACATTAGACGGCAGAGAGCTCCATAGTCTCACTGCTCTTACAGTAAAGAATCCGCGTCTGTGATTATGGCTAAACCTTCTTTCCTCCAGACGTAGAGGATGCCCCCTCGTCCCCGTCACAGGTCTAAGAGTAAAAAGATCATTAGAAAGGTCTTTGTACTGTCCCCTCATATATTTATACATTGTAATAAGATCACCCCTAAGCCTTCGTTTTTCCAAACTAAATAACCCCAAGTGTAATAACCTGTCTTGGTTAAATTTCGGACAGACCCCCCAGTTCTCTAATAACCTTGGTCGCTCTTCTCTGCACCCGCTCCAGTTCAGCTATGTCTTTCTTATACACCGGAGACCAGAACTGCACACAGTATTCTAAGTGTGGTCGCACCAGTGACTTGTATAGAGGTAAAATTATGTTCTCCTCATGAGCATCTATGCCTCGTCTAATGCATCCCATTATTTTATTTGCCTTGGCAGCAGCTGCCTGACATTGGCCACTAAATGTGAGTTTGTCGTCCACCCATACACCCAAGTCTTTTTCAGTGACAGTTTTGCCCAGTGTTTTACAATTAAGCACATAATTATACATCTTATTTGTTCTACCCAAGTGCATGACCTTACATTTATCCCCATTAAAGCTCATTTGCCATTTATCAGCCCAAGCTTCTAGTTTACATAAATCCTCCTGTAATATAAAATTATCCTCCTCTGTATTTATTACCCTGCAGAGTTTAGTGTCATCTGCAAATATTGAAATACTACTCTGTATGCCCCCTACAAGGTCATTAATAAATATGTTAAAGAGAAGCGGCCCCAATACTGACCCCTGTGGTACCCTACTGATAACCGTGACCCAGTCCGAGTGTGCTCCATTAATAACCACCCTTTGTTTCCTATCCATGAGCCAGTTCTTAACCCACTTACACATATCCTCCCCTATCCCCATTGTTCTCATTTTATGTATCAACCTTTTGTGTGGCACTGTATCAAAAGCTTTTGAGAACTCCATGAACACCACGTCCACTGCATTCCCTTGGTCCAGTCCTGAACTTACCCCTTCATAAAAGCTTATCAGATTAGTCTGACAAGAACGGTCCCTCGTAAACCCATGCTGATACTGTGTCATGAGGTTATTCAGCTTCAGATACTCCAATATAGTATCCCTTAAAAAACCCTCCAGGATTTTACCCACAGTAGATGTTAAGCTCACTGGCCTATAATTTCCAGGTTCAGTTTTTGCCCCCTTTTTGAATATTGGCACCACATTTTCTATACGCCAGTCATGTGGTACAGACCCCGTTATTATGGAATCTTTAAAGATTAAAAATAATGGTCTATCTATGACTGTACTTAATTCCTGCAGTACTCGGGGGTGTATCCCATCCGGGCCCGGGGATTTGTCAACTTTAGTGATTTTTAGACGCCGCCGTACTTCCTGCTGGGTTAAGCATGTGACATTTAATGGAGAAATTTTTTATCACTGATCATGTTATCTGTCATGGGATTTTCTTGTGTAAATACAGTTGAAAAAAAGTCATTTAGCATATTGGCTTTTTCCTCATCCTCATCCACCATTTCACCCAGACTATTTTTAAGGGGACTATCATTTTTTAGTTTCTTGCTATTTATGTAGTTAAAGAATATTTTGGGATTATTTTTACTTTCTCTGGCAATGAGTCTCTCTGCCTCAATCTTTGCTGTCTTGATTTGCTTTTTACAGAATTTATTCAGTCTTCTGTATTTATTTAATGCCTCATCACTACCTACTTGCTTTAATTCCCTAAACGCTTTCTTTTTGTCACTTATTGCGCCCCTTACAGCTCTATTTAGCCATAGTGGTTTCTTCCTAATTCTAGCATGTTTATTCCCATAGGGTATATACTGTGCACAGGTCTATTCAGGATACTAATAAACGTCTCCCATTTTCTTTGTGTATTTTTATGTCTCAGGATATCGTCCCAGTTTATTGCACCAAGATCATCTCTCATCCGTTGGAAATTTGCCTTCCTGAAGTTTAGTGTCCTTGTAACCCCTCACTACACATCTTATTAAAGGATACATGAAAGCTTATTATTTTGTGATCACTATTACCCAAGTGACCCCCAACCCTTATATTTGATCTGCGGTCTGGTCTGTTGGATAATATTAGGTCTAGCAGTGCCCCCCCTCTTGTTGGGTCCTGAACTAGTTGTGAAAGGTAATTGTCTCTCATAGTTGCCAAAAACTTATTACCTTTGCTGGAACTGCAGGTTTCTGTTCCCCAATGTATTTCAGGGTAGTTGAAGTCCCCCATAATAATGACTTCTCCTGGAGTTGCTGCTTCATCTATTTGCTTTACGAGGATATTCTCTGTTGCTTCCATTATTTTAGGAGACTTATAACAAACCCCTATCAATAATTTATTATTTTTCCCCCCTCCCCTAATCTCCACCCACAGAGACTCTACATCTTCATTAGATTCACAGATATCACGCAGGATGGGTTTTAAGGATGATTTTACATATAAACACACACCCCACCTCGCTTATTTTTACGGTCATTCCTAAACAGACTATAGCCCTGTAAATTAACCGCCCAGTCGTGGCTCTCATCCAGCCAAGTCTCAGATATCCCCACCATGTCATAATTATGTTCCAACAAAATTAATTCTAATTCCGCCATTTTGTTGGTGAGGCTTCTGGCATTAGTATACATGCACTTTATGTATCTCTCTGAACCTCTATTCTTTCTTAAATTATTAACTGTTCTAACCCCACCCCCATGCCACCCCCACCCCCAATTTCACTATTTGTGCCAGGTCTCTATTTGTACTGCCTTCCCCTCCTATAAAATGAATACCCTCCCCCCCGGTCCCTAGTTTAAAGACTCCTCCAACCTTTTAGCCATTTTCTCCCCCAGCACAGCTGCACCCTCCCCATTGAGGTGCAGCCCATCCCTAGCATAGAACCTGTAGCCAACTGAGAAGTCGGCCCAGTTCTCCAGGAACCCAAACCCCTCCTTCCTACACCAATTCTTGAGCCACTTATTAACCTCCCTAATCTCCCGTTGCCTCTCTGGTGTGGCACGTGGTACCGGCAGTATTTCAGAAAATACCACGTTGGAGGTCTTTGCTTTAAGCTTGCAGCCTAATTCCCTGAAATCATCTTTAAGGACCTTCAACCTACCTCTAACTTTGTCATTTGTGCCAATGTGCACCATGACCGCTGGGTCCTCACCAGTCCCTCCCAGTAATCTGTCAACCCGATCAGCGATGTGTCCTTGGGGAACACAGCACAGCAGGTTCAAATTGTCATCTCCCTGTTGCGTGGTGACCCTCAGGATTGGGCCTTTTCCCTGACACCTGAGGATCCTGTTTTGACTGATGTTGATGTGTTTTTTCAGGCTCTGGGGTGGTTGTATGATGAACCTAATGTTACTGATCAAGCTGAGAAAATCTTGTTGGCATTGAATCAGGGTCAGGAAGCGGCAGAGTTATAATGTCAGAAATTCCGAAAGTGGGCAGGCCTTACTAAATGGAATGATGATGCACCTGGCAGCTCTTTTTCGGAAGGGTCTGGCAGAGACTGTAAAGGACGTTATGGTGGAATTTCCTGTTCCCTCTGGTCTCAATGACTCTATGTCATTAGCTATTCAAATTGACAGACGTTTACGTGAGCATAGAAATATGCGAGAGGTGGTGTTGCCTTGTGAGCCAGCCCCTGAGCCCATGCAGTGTGATGGAGTGGTTTCTGGGGCTCAGCGTCGAGAGCTTCTAAAGCGTAATAAGTTGTGCTTCTATTGTGGAGATGCTTCTCATACTATTTCCGTCTGCCCTAGCGGGGAAGACGTTTTGCGCGCTCATTTGTTTTGGGTAATGTTCAGACTAAATTTCTTTTGACTGTTACTTTGATTTGCTCCATGTTCACATTTTCTTCTCCGGCTTTTGTTGATTGAGGAGCAGCTCTAAACCTGATGGATTTTGATTTTGCCAAACGTTGTGGTTTTCCCATGGTACCCCTGCGGAAGTCTATTCCTTTGCTGGGTATTGATTCTACCCCTTTGGCGGAGAATAAACCCCAGTTTTGACCCAGGTGATAATGCGGTTGACCCGGACCACCAAGAGAATTGCAAATTTTTGGTGTTACATAATTTACATGACATTATTGTAGTGGGTTTTCTGTTGTGAGTGGGCTTGGGATGAGTTCTGAGCAGAGGCTTCCTCTGGTGGTTACAAGCGGTGCTGGTCTGTCCAGTGAAGATTGTGAAGATTGTGAGGATTGGGAATCAGGTGTTACTGACTGGTCTTATATAAGGGAGTCACCTTCCCATCAGGGTTGCCGGTGATCAATTGTTCTAGTCTCTATCCTTGATTCCTGTTTCCCTTGTAGCCTGCTGTGTCGTGTCTGCATCTCCTTCTAACAGATAAGACATTTTCTTCTTTTTGTTTTTGTGCTTGATTTTTTGCATTTTGTCCTGCACTTCTGTGGGGGCCTTCAGGGTCCCCTCCGGGGGCTTTTGCCCTCTCAGTTTAGTTCAGCCACTGTTGTTTGTACTTTTGCTTTTTCCAGTTTTTTCAGTGGCTGCTGTTTTGATTTTGTTACACCAGAGAACTAATTTAGGTGGTAGAGGTCGTGTGATCTCAGGTGTTTTTGAAATTAGTAGAGTTGGTGCTTTTCAGGGTTTTCTGGGATTGCAGTAAGTACCCTTCCTATCCTTTTCTATTTAGTTAGTTTGGGCCCCAACATTTGCTCATACTATTTTCTGTCTGTGTCAGTATTTCTTCTTGTCTAACCGCCATTACATGTTTGGGGGCTTTCTATTATCTTTGGGGTTCTGCTCCGGGGCAGATAGCTTTCCTATATCTATCTTTAGGTGTAGTTAGTTTCTCAGGCTGTGACGAGGCGTCTAGGACCAACGTAGGAACGCTCCACGGCTGCCTCTAGTTGTTGTGGTTAGTCAGGGTACTGCAATCTCATAGATTCCAACTGCTCTGGTGTATTGCCTTTTTTGCCTGCACTCCTCAGCTACCGAAACATAACAGTATCACTGGCCTGAAATTTAAAATTGTATGGTACTCACAGAAGGGAAAAAATTTGTGAAAGAAAAAACGGTTGTCAGAGTTGTCAGAGATATTTTTCTGTTTGTTGCATTTTTTTTTCCCTCTGTATCTCTGGGTGCTGGGGAGGATTTTTTCTCTCAATGGAGTTTGCACAGTTGTCTGGCCGTGTGGATCAGTTTGCCACTGAGGTTCAGAGTATTGCTGCATATCTTGCTAGGTTGCCTGTTGTGGAACCTAGGATTCCCATGCCAGATTTGTTTTTAGGGGATCGAGCTAAGTTTCAGAATTTCAAAAATAATTGTAAATTGTTTTTTGCCTTAAAATCTAAGTCCTCAGGGAACGCAGCGCAGCAGGTTCAAATTGTCATCTCTCTCCTGCGCGGCGATCCTCAGGATTGGGCTTTTTCCCTGACACCTGGGGATCCTGTTTTGAGTGATGTTGATGCATTTTTTCAGGCTTTGGGGTTATTGTACGATGAGCCTAATGTCACTGATCAAGCTGAAAAAGCCTTGTTGGCATTAAATCAGGGGCTTGATGACGCTGAGTTATACTGTCAGAGATTCCGTAGGTGGGCAGTCCTGACCAAGTGGAATGACGACGCTTTGGCGGCCCTTTTTCGGAATGGTCTGTCAGATAATGTAAAGGATGTTATGGTGGGATTCCCTGTCCCCTCTGGTCTCAATAATTCTATGTCATTAGCGATTCAAATTGACAGACGTTTGCATGAGCGGAGAAGTATGCGTGGAATAGTGTTGCCTTGTGAACCTGCTTCTGAATCCATGCAGTGTGATAGAGTGGTGTCTGGGGCACAGCGTCATGAGTTTCGAAAGCGCAATGGGTTATGTTTCTTCTGTGGTGATGCCTCTCATGCTATTTCAGTCTGCCCTAAGCGGGGAAGACGTTTTGCACGCTCAGTTGTCTTGGGTAGTGTTCAGACTAAGTTTTTATTAACTGTCACTCTGATATGCTCTCTGTCCTCATTTTCTGCTCAGGCTTTCGTTGATTCTGGAGCAGCTATTAACCTGATGGATTATGATTTTGCTAAACGTTGTGGTTTCCCTTGATACCCCTACAGAAGTCTATTCCCCTACTGGGGATCGATTCTACCCCTTTGGCTGAGAATAAACCTCGGTTCTCTACTCAGGTGATAATGAGGGTTGAACCTGATCATCAAGAGTGCTGCAAATTTTTGGTTCTGTATAATCTGCATGATATTATTGTACTGGGTTTCCCTTGGTTACAGTCTCATAATCCTGTTTTGGATTGGAAATCTGTGTCTGTAACCAGTTGGGGCTGCCAATGTGTTAATACCAACACTCCTGTTTTTTCTGCCTCCCCCCAGGCTCAGGATGTTCCTGACTTTTTGATTGATTTTTCTGATGTATTTAGCGAAAGTAAATCTGCATCCTTGCCTCCCCATAGGAGCTATGACTGCGCTATTGAATTAGTGCCTGGTAGTAAATTCCCTAAAGGTCGCCTTTTTAACTTGTCTGTACCTGAACATGACGCTATGCGGTCTTATATCAAGGAGTCATTGGAGAAGGGTCATATCAGACCATCCTCTTCACCCTTAGGTGCCGTTTTTTTCTTTGTGGCCAAAAAGGATGGTTCATTAAGGCCGTGCATTGATTATCGTCTTTTGAACAATATTACTGTGAAATATCAATACCCGTTACCCTTGATTTCTGACCTGTTTTCCAGGGTGAAAAACGCTACTTGGTTTACCAAGCTTGACCTCAGGGGGGCATATAACCTTATTCGCATTAAGCACGGGGATGAATGGAAGACGGCATTCAATACCCCGGAGGGGCATTTTGAGTACCTTGTGATGCCCTTTGGGCTCACTAATGCTCCTTCTGTCTTCCAGTCCTTCATGAATGACATTTTCAGGGATTTTGTGGATAAATTTCTGATTGTTTATTTGGATGATATTTGATTTTTTCTAATGACTGGGACTCTCATGTGAAACATGTTCGAACTGTATTCCAGATTTTGAGAGAGAATGCTCTGTATGTGAAGGGATCAAAGTGTCTTTTTGGCGTACAGAGGATCTCATTTCTGGGATTCATTTTGTCCCCATCTGTTATTGAAATGGACCCGGTCAAGGTTCAGGCCATCTGTGATTGGGTCCAACCTACTTCATTAAAGGCTCTTCAAAGATTTTTGGGTTTTGCCAATTTTTATTGTAAATTTATTGGTAATTTCTCGGTTATTGTTAAACCATTAACTGATTTGACCAAAAAGGGTTCTGATGTGGTGAATTGGCCTCCTGAGGCAGTCTCTGCATTTCAGGAACTTAAGCAGAGATTCACTTCTGCTCCTGTTCTACGGCAGCCTGATGTTTCTCTGCCATTTCAGGTGGAGGTTGATGCCTCTGAAATTGGGGCAGGTGCCGTTTTGTCCAAAAAAGATCCAGAGACCTCTAAAAGTAACCCTTGTGCCTTTTTCTCTCGAAAATTTTCTCCTACTGAACGTAATTATGACGTGGGTAATCGGGAGTTATTGGCCATGAAGTGGGGTTTTGAAGAGTGGAGACATTGACTGGAGGGAGCCAAACATCAGGTGGTGGTCCTTACTGACCATAAGAATCTGGTTTATCTGGAATCTGCCAAGCGACTCAATCCTAGACAGGCCAGGTGGGCCTTGTTTTTCACACGTTTTAATTTTGTGGTTTCCTTTCTTCCTGGCACTAAGAATGTTAAGGCGGATGCCCTCTCGAGGAGCTTCCTTGCGGACTCTCCTGAGTTATCTGATCCTTCTGTTATTTTGAAAGATGGTGTAGTTCTTTCCGCCATCTCACCTAATTTGAGACTTGCTCTGGAGGGGTGTCAGGAGGATAGGCCCGAGCGCTGCCCTGTTGGAAAATTGTTTGTCCCGGACCAGTGGAAAAAGAGTGTGATGTCTGAGATTCATTGTTCCGCGTTGGCTGGGCATCCCGGAATTTTTGGTACCAGAGACTTGGTTAGTCGGTCCTTTTGGTGGCCTACCTTGTCTCGTGATGTCAGGGAATTTGTGCAGTCCTGCGGGACTTGCTCTCGCTCCAAGCCTTGCTCTCGCTCTAGTGGTTTGTTGATGCCATTGCCTGTGCCCAAGAGACCATGGACCCATATCTCTATGGATTTCATTTCCGACCTTCCTGTTTCTCAGAGAATGACCGCCATCTGGGTGATTTGTGATAGGTTTTCCAAGATGATACATCTTGTGCCATTACTAAGTTGCCTTCCTCCTCTGAATTGGTGCCGTTGTTCCTTCAGCACGTGGTTCGTTTACACGGCATTCCTGAGAACATAGTGTCTGACAGAGGAGTCCAGTTTGTTTCCAGATTTTGGAGGACTTTTTGTTCTAAACTGGGTGTTCAATTGTCTTTCTCCTCGGCATTTCATCCTCAGACCAATGGTCAAACTGAGAGAACAAACCAGACATTGGAGACTTATCTAAGATGCTTTGTGTCTGCTGATCAGGATGACTGGGTCTCTTTTTTGCCTTTGGCTGAGTTTGCTCTTAATAATAGGGCTAGCTCTGCCACTTTGATGTCTCCGTTTTTCTGTAATTCTGGGTTTCACCCTCGATTTTCTTCAGGACAGACGGAGGCTTCTGTCTGTCCAGGTGTTGACTCTGTTGTGGAGCGTATGCAACAGATTTGGGACCAGGTAGTGGAGAGGTTGTCCCTCTCTCAGGAGAGGGCCCAGCGGTTTGCTAACCGGCATAGGACTGATGGTCCTCGGTTTAAAGTAGGGGACTTGGTCTGGTTGTCCTCAAAAAATATTCCTATGAGAGTAGCATCTCCTAAATTTAAGCCTAGGTTCATTGGACCTTATAAGATCATGGAGATTCTTAATCCTGTTTCTTTTTGTTTGCTTCTTCCAGGGACATTTAAGATCCATAACGTATTCCACAAGTCCTTGTTGAAGAGGTTTGTTGAGCCAGTGGTTCCTGCTGCTGTGCCTCCTGACCCTGTTTTGGTTGAGGGCAATCTGGAGTATGTGGTTGAGAAAATATTAGATTCTCATTTTTCTAGACGGAAACTCCAGTATTTGGTTAAGTGGAGAGGTTATGGTCAGGAAGACAATTCTTGGGTGTTTGCTTCGGACATCCATGCTAGGAGACTCATCCGTGCGTACCATAGAACTCATCCTGACCGACCTGGTTGCTCAAATGAGGGTTCGGTGACCCCTCCTCAAGGGGGGGGGTACTGTTGTGAGTGGGCTTGGGATGAGTTCTGAGCAGAGGCTCCCTCTGGTGGTTACAAGCGGTGCTGGTCTGTCCAGTGAAGATTGTGAAGATTGTGAGGATTGGGAATCAGGTGTTACTGACTGGTCTTATATAAGGGAGTCACCTTCCCATCAGGGTTGCTGGTGATCAATTGTCCTGGTCTCTATCCTTGATTCCTGTTTCCCTTGTAGCCTGCTGTGTCGTGTCTGCATCTCCTTCTAACAGATAAGACATTTTCTTCTTTTTGTTTTTGTGCTTGATTTTTTGCATTTTGTCCTGCACTTCTGTGGGGGCCTTCAGGGTCCCCTCCGGGGGCTTTTGCCCTCTCAGTTTAGTTCAGCCACTGCTGTTTGTACTTTTGCTTTTTCCAGTTTTTTCAGTGGCTGCTGTTTTGATTTTGTTACACCAGAGAACTAATTTAGGTGGTAGAGGTCGTGTGATCTCAGGTGTTTTTGAAATTAGTAGAGTTGGTGCTTTTCAGGGTTTTCTGGGATTGCAGTAAGTACCCTTCCTATCCTTTTCTATTTAGTTAGTTTGGGCCCCAACGTTTGCTCATACTATTTTCTGTCTGTGTCAGTATTTCTTCTTGTCTAACCGCCATTACATGTTTGGGGGCTTTCTATTATCTTTGGGGTTCTGCTCCGGGGCAGATAGCTTTCCTATATCTATCTTTAGGTGTAGTTAGTTTCTCAGGCTGTGACGAGGCGTCTAGGACCAACGTAGGAACGCTCCACGGCTGCCTCTAGTTGTTGTGGTTAGTCAGGGTACTGCAATCTCTTAGATTCCAACTGCTCTGGTGTATTGCCTTTTTTGCCTGCACTCCTCAGCTACCGAAACATAACAGTTTTCCTTGGTTACAGACTCATAATCCTGTTTTGGATTGGAAGTCTGTGTCTGTGGTCAGTTGGGGTTGTCAATGTGTTCGTAGTGACACTCCTGATTTTTCTACCTCTCCCCAGTCTCAAGATGTCCATGACTATTTTGTTGATTTTTCTGATGTGTTTAGTGAGAGTAAGTCTGCATCCTTACCTCCTCATAGGAGTTATGATTGCGCGATTGAGTTGGTACCCGGTTGTAAATTTCCCAAGGGTCTGCTCTTCAATTTTAGCTGTACCCGAGCATGATGCTATGCGATCTTATATCAAAGAATCTTTGGAGAAGGGTCATATCAGACCATCCTCTTCACCCTTGGGCGTCGCTTTTTCTTTGTGGCCAAAAAGGATGGTTCATTGAGGCCGTGTATTGATTATCGTCTCCTGAATAAGATCACTGTTAAATATCAGTATCCGTTAGCCCTGATTTCTGATTTATTTTCCAGAGTGAAAGGTGCCAGTTGGTTTACCAAGCTTGACCTCAGGGGGGCGTGTTGTGTTTCGGTAGCTGAGGAGGAAAGGAACAACAGCAGGGCAGCAGAACACCTGAGATGTTGGCAACTGATGGGTTGCAGATTCCTAAACTAACGACACAACTAGAGGTAGCCGTGGAGCGTTCCTACGTTGATCCTAGACGCCTTGTCACAGCCTGAGAGATAACTACACCTAAAAGCAGAAAGATGAAAGCTATCTGCCCCGGAGCAGATCCCCAAAGAAAATAGGAAGCCCCCAAACATATAATGGCGGTTAGACAAGATGAAAACACAAACATAGGCAGAAAATAGATTGAGCAAACGCTGGGGCCACAAGCTGACTAAATAGGATAGGACAGGAGAGATTACTTTCTGCAACACAGAAAACCCTACAAAAATCCAACAATTCTGATTACAAAAATACTGAGATCACACGATCTCGCCACCCGCTAAATCAGATCTCAGTGTGAACAAAACCAAGCCGCAGCCGCTGAAAAAACAGGAAAAAGCAAATGAGCAAACAACAGTGGCTGCAGATAAACTGTGAGGAGCCCAGGCCCCAGGAGGGGACCTGGCTGACCTCCACAAAAGTGCAGAAAACAATGCAAAAAGCAAGCACAAAAAGAAAAGCAAAAAATATCTTATCTGAAAGCAGGAGATGCAGGCAAGACTCCAGTAGACTTCTAAATGAACCAGGAACCACAATTGAGACAAGAAAAATTGATCACCGGCAACCATCAAGGGAGGGAACCTCCCTTATATCAGACCAGTCCGTGATACCTGATTGCCACTCCTCGCTGAAAGGTTCAGTACTGTCTGTAACCACCAGAGGGAGCCTCTGCTCAGAAACCATCTCTAGCACATTCATAACGGGCGTATAACCTTATTCGCATTAAGCACGGGATGAATGGAAGATGACGTTTAATACCACTGAGGGGCATTTTGAGTACCTAGTGATGCCTTTTGGGCTCAGTAATGCCCCTGCCGTCTTCCAGTCTTTCATGAACAATATTTTCCGGGATTTGGTGGATAAGTTTCTGATCGTTTATTTGGACGATATTTTGATATTTTCCAATGACTGGGATTCTCATGTGGAACATGTTCGGATGGTATTCCGGATTTTGAGAGAGAATGCTTTGTATGTTAAGGGATCGAAATGTCTCTTTGGCGTACAGAAGGTTTTGTTTTTGGGATTCATTTTGTCTCCGTCTGCTATTGAAATGGACCCGGTCAAGGTTCAGGCCATTTGTGATTGGGTTCAGCCCACTTTATTGAAGGCTCTTCAGAGATTTTTGGGTTTTGCTAATTTCTACCGTAAATTTATAAGTAATTTCTCTAGTATTGTGAAACCACTGACTGATTTGACCAAAAAGGGTTCTGATGTGGTGAATTGGTCTCCTGAGGCAGTTTCTGCGTTTCAGGAGCTCAAGCGGAAATTCACTTCTGCTCCTGTTCTACGGCAACCTGATGTTTCTCTACCATTTCAGGTGGAGATAGATGCTTCTGAGATTGGCGCAGGAGCCGTTTTGTCCCAAAGGGATCCTGTAACCTCTAAGATTAACCCTTGTGCCTTCTTTTCCTGAAAGTTTTCCCCAGCTGAACGTAATTATGATGTAGGAAATAAGGAATTATTGGCTATGAAGTGGGCGTTCGAAGAGTGGATATATTGGTTGGAGGGAGCCAAACATCAAGTTGTGGTCCTCACTGACCACAAAAACTTGATCTAGCTCGAATCAGCCAAGCGATTGAATCCCAGAGAGGCCAGGTGGGCTTTGTTTTTCACTCGTTTTAACTTTGTAGTCTCCTTCCTCCCGGGTACTAAAAATGTTAAGGCGGATGCCCTCTCTAGGAGTTTCCTTGCTGATTCTATTGATGTGACTGAGCCTACGGTCATTCTTAAGGAGGGTGTAGTTCTTTCCGCTATCTCACCCGATTTGAGACTGGCCCTGGAACAATTTCAGGGGGATAAACCTGAATGTTTCCCTGCAGGGAAATTGTATGTCCCAGACCAATGGAGAGAAAAGGTTATGTCTGAAGTCCATTGCTCTGCGTCGGCTGGTCTTCCCGTTTTTTTTGGTACTAGAGATTTTGGTGGCCTACTTTATCTCGTGATGTCAGGAACTTTGAGCAGTCCTGTGGGACTTGTTCTCGGTCCAAACCTTGCTATCGCTCTAGTGGATTGTTAATGCCATTGCCTGTGCCCAAGAGGCCATGGACCCATATCTCTATGGATTTCGACCTCCCTGTCTCTCAGAGAATGACCGTTATCTGGGTGATCTGTGATAGGTTTTCCAAGATGATCCATCTTGTGTGTCATGTATAGTGTACAGTTCCTATAGCGTCTTGTGCTTGGGTGCGAGGAAAACACAGGAGACACAGGTTGATATAAAATGACTTGTATTACTTCATACAAGCATGCTGAAAAGTTCACACAGTTTGCAGGAACAGCGACAGGAGACACAGCAGGCCAGAGTAACTTCAAGCACTACAATAAATCTCCAAAGCAGGTTCAGGATCTCTTCTCTGTACCGTAATTCCTCTGCAAACATGGATTCACCAAACAGCAGGTTTCCAGAGTCCAAAAGTGTTCCAAGGCTCCTCAGTAGGGAATAGCTGGAGTACAAGTCCAAGGTTTCCAGAAGTCAGGTCACAGACTGACTGAGGCTTGATTCAGGAGCACTGATTGTTCAGCTGAGGCTGCTTAAGAAGCAAGAGGGAAGAATCAGGGCGGGAACATGAAAACTGGAAACTCCATATTAACTGAGGGCAAGAGCTGCAGAAAGACAGAAAGCAAAATGGCCGACGGAAAACTGAGTTTCAAGGAACATGTCAACAGAGACAAAGAACCTTACATTACTCCCCCCTTAGGGACAACCTCCGGATGACCTCAGACCAGGTTTGTCAGGGTACCTCTGATGAAACTGGCGGAGCAGGCGAGGAGCATTTACATTATTGACTGGTTCCCATGAGTTGTCCTCCACTGGGTAGCCCTGCCATTTAATCAAATATTCCAACTGATTTCTGTACAACCTGGAATCTAGAATCCTTTCCACCATAAATTCTTCCTGACCATCGACCAGCACTGGGTCAGGGCAAGGAGAAGAACGTCCAGGAAACGTATTGGGTGTTGCAGCCTTTAGTAGGGATACATGAAAGACAGGGTGGATTCTCATAGTTCTGGGCAGTTGAAGACGACAAGCAACAGCACTCATAATCTTATTGATCTTATAAGGTCCAATGTACTTATGTCCCAATTTAGATGATGAAATCTTTAGTTTAAGATTTCTGGTTGACAGCCAGACCAAATCTCCTACCTTGAAAGCTGGTGCAGGTTTACGAAATTTATCTGCTGCTTTCTTGTACCTTTCCTGAGCCAATTCTAGATTTTCCTTTAGAAGATCCATATTCTTTTGTAAAGAAGTGATTCTTTCAGCCACTGCCGGCAAGGGCGTATCTATGGGAAATCGAGGAAGAATGTTAGGATGATAACCTAGATTGGAGTAAAAAGGAGACTGCTTAGTGGAGGCGCTCTGAGAGTTGTTATAAGAGAACTCAGCCAGTGGAAGTAGATCCACCCAATCATCCTGTAGGTGGCAGATAAAACATTTGAGATACTGCTCCAGGGTCTGATTGGTTCGTTCTGTCTGTCCATTAGTCTGGGGATGAAAAGCAGAAGAAAGGTTTACTTTAATGTCCAATGCTGCACAGAAATTTTGCCAAAACCTTGAAGTGAATTGCACCCCTCGATCCGAAATGACCTCATCCGGTACTCCATGTAAGCGAAACACATTCTTAATCATCAAGTCTGATGTCTGTTTTGCAGTGGGTAAGCCGACACAAGGGATAAAATGAGCTGCCTTTGTTAGACGGTCAACCACCACTAGAATGGTGTTCTTCCCTTGAGAGGTTGGTAACTCCACAATGAAGTCCATAGAAATGGATCCCCACGGGCGGGACGGGGTGGGAAGAGGTTGCAACAGACCAGTTGGTGAGGAGCGAGGTGTTTTGCATCTTGCACAGACTTCACATGAAGTGACATAGTTTAAGACATCTTTCCTGTAAGTGGGCCACCAAAAGAAACGAGAAAGAAATTCTTGTGTCTTTAGAATTCCCCTATGCCCGGCTATCTTGGAATCGTGGATGAGTTGCAATACTCTCAATCTGACTGTTTCAGGTATATACAGACGTTGTCCCTGAATCCACACACCATTCTTAAAGACAAGACTTACGTCCCTTGGGGGTTGAGCCAACAAAGAATCCGCATGGTATGCTTCCTTGATGTCCTTAAGTAGGTCTTGATTATGAATCACTCCCAGGAATCTAGAGTCAGGAAGAATAGTCTTAGGAGGAGTAAGTGGACGTGTCTCTGCTGAATGAATCCTAGAGAGTGCATCAGCCTTTCCATTGCGCGATCCTGGTCTATAAGAAATGACAAAATTAAATTGGTTTAGGAAAAGATTCCAGCGAGCCTGGCGAGGAGTCAGGCACTTAGCCGACCTGATAAATTCAAGGTTACGATGGTCTGTCAGGACGACTATTTGCTGTGCAGCTCCCTGAAGAAGGTGTCTCCATTCCTTGAAGGCGGCAATAATGGCCAACAATTCTCTATTGCCCACATCGTAGTTCCTCTCAGCCGAAGACAACTGCTGGGAAAAGAAGGCACAGGGATGCAAGACATTCTTCTCACCTGTTCTCTGAGAGAGTATAGCTCCAACGGCACAGTCTGAAGCATCCACCTCTATTATGAAGGCAAGCTCGGGGTTGGGATGTACTAAGATAGGTGCGGTGGTAAATTTATCCTTTAAACAGGAAAATGCTTCCTGAGCTTGCGGGGTCCAGGAGAACCTAGACTGTTTCTGGGTAAGTTGGGTGATAGGTGACACTACCTCAGAAAAATTCTTAATGAAACGTCTATAGAAGTTGGCAAACCCGATGAAACGCTGCACCTCCTTCACATTTCTAGGAATTGGCCAATCCTTGATGGCTTGGGTCTTGCTTCCATCCATACTAATCCCTTGCGTAGATAGTACATACCCCAGAAATTGAATTTCGGTCCTATGGAATTCACATTTTTCAAGTTTGATGTAGAGATGGTTTTGTCTTAGGCGTTCTAAGACCATTCTCACATGTCCATGATGTTCCTCTGTGGAGTTAGAAAAAATTAGAATATCATCCAGATAAATCACCACAAATGTATCTAGGAGATCCCTGAAGATATCATTCACGAAGTGTTGGAAAGTGGCTGGGGCGGTACTCAGACCAAAAGGCATAACTAGATATTCAAAGTGTCCATAGCGTGACCTGAAAGCAGTCTTCCATTCATCCCCAGGTCTAATACGGACCAAGTTATAGGCCCCACAGAGATCCAGTTTAAGAAAATTTTGGCATGCCGCACTCTCTCCAACAACTCAGGGATTAAAGGCAATGGATAACGGTTTCTAATAGTAACCTTATTGAGTTCCCTATAGTCTATGCAGGGTCTCAGAGATCCATCTTTCTTCTTCACAAAGAAGATGGGTGCACCTGCGGGAGATGAAGAGGGGCGTATGAAGCCCTTGGCTAAATTTTCGTCTATATAATCCTTCAAAGCTTTTAGCTCGGGCCCCGCTAGGGGGTAGATCTTACCAAAAGGTATCTCGGCTCCAGGCAATAATTCAATTGGACAATCATATGGACGGTGAGGAGGAAGCTGATCAGCGTTCTTCTTGTCACATAAATCCACATAGTCCTGGTATACAGCTGGTAGTTCAGGGACTGACATGGTTCCTTTAGGAACAGAGCAAGCTGAAACTCCTTGACTCATCTGTTTCTCCGGAAAGTGTAATTCCTTGGTCTCTCAGTTAATCGTAGGATTCTGCGCCTGCAGCCATGGTAGCCCTAGAATAATGGGAAAGTGGGGAGAAGAGATAAGCAAAAAAGACATTTTCTTCTGATGATCTTTACCCATAAGGACCCTCAAAGGCTCTGTTTCTTGATCCACTGGTCCAGAAGTCAGTAGAGAGCCATCCACAGTCTCCATCTGTACTGGAGTAGCCTTCTTCACTTTACGTATCCCCTGTTTCAGAGCAAAGGAGATATCCATAAAATTTCCACTTGCTCCTGAGTCGATCATAGCAGAGCTAGACACCCAGACTGAGTCAACCCAGAGTTTGATGGAAAGGAAGCAATGAGAACTGTTTCTTTTACAACTCAGCTAGGACACCGCTGAGGAAACTTGAAAAATTGCAGCGTTTATACCGTCATCGTCCCCAGAACTAACAGAGTTTAAGTCCGAGAAATCAAGATCTCTTGCAGCAGATCTCTCTGGAGCCTGAGGCTCGGACATGACAGAGCTCCTCTCGCAACACTCACAGTGAATGACTGCTGCAGTAGTCTTACGAGAACGGCTGGGGCAGTTTATAATGAAGTGCCCTGACTTACCACAGTAGAAACATAGATTTTCCTTTATACGATGTTCTTTGCGTGCATCACTAACCCGTCTTTGTAAAGAGTCCACCTGCATGGGTTCAGGTTCTGGTTCCCTTGTGATCCTACTCAAAGGTTCCTTAGCTGAGGAGGGAGGTAGTAAAAGGTTAGTGCGATTATTTTCGAACCATCTCTCTTGTCTGCGTTCAGTCAGACGAGCATCAATACGGATACAATAGTTAATAAAGTCACCTAACGCAGTGGGAGGGTCGGCACGAGCAAGTTCATCCTTAATGAGTGGAGACAACCCTTTCCGAAAAATAGATTTTTTAGCGGAAGTGTCCCAAGTGGTATCAAGAGCCCATCTCCTGAAATCCAGGGCATATTCGGCTACTGAACGCTTACCTTGGCGCAAAGTTAACATGGCTGCTTCAGCTGTTGCACCTCGATTGGGGTCATCAAACACCTGCCCCGTGGCTGAAATAAAAGCATCAAGGTGATTCAAACAATCATCCTCAGTCTCAATCAGAGGGTTTGCCCACATCAAAGCCTTATTGGTAAGCAACATGATTATAATAAGCACTTTGGATCGTTCAGTGGGAAATTGTGAAGCATGTGCAGAGAAAAATAAATTGCATTGATTAATAAATCCCCTGAATTTCTCACGTTCACCGCCAAAACGAAAAGGAGGTAATTTGGGGATCCCAGAACTCGGGGTTATGGCAGGAGCCTGGGCTCGTTCCTCTAGAGCCTCAATCCTGGCTCGCAATTCCTGGGTAGTCTGTCCAAACACTTGCAAATTATGATTAGTGAGGTCCTGTAGGCTTGCAAAACGGGTTTTTAAAGTCTGTACATCTGAAAGGATTGTATCAGTCACTCCGCAAAGTTCCTTTATGCGGGCCTCCATCTTCCAGATCTTTTAAGGCAGATGTGCTGGAAGGAGAAGAGGAAAGGAAAAAAAAAAAAACAATAGTGTTTACCTGTGGTAACACTCCAGAGTAAAATTTTAAGGGAATGCGCTCACCTGGAATGGTTGTGAGAAGTCACAACCACTGTCATCACATAAGGTATTAAACGGACATCGGATATCCACAGTCACAGCAGACACGGCTTTCCCAGACCCAGCAGACACTAAACATTGGCTCCTGAATCTTGTCATGTATAGTGTACAGCTCCTATAGCGTCTTGTGC
>JARQOD010002440.1:44478-77875 GCA_033576555.1 Oophaga sylvatica
CCACCCAATCATCCTGTAGGTGGCAGATAAAACATTTGAGATACTGCTCCAGGGTCTGATTGGTTCGTTCTGTCTGTCCATTAGTCTGGGATGAAAAGCAGAAGAAAGGTTTACTTTAATGTCCAATGCTGCACAGAAATTTTGCCAAAACCTTGAAGTGAATTGCACCCCTCGATCCGAAATGACCTCATCCGGTACTCCATGTAAGCGAAACACATTCTTAATCATCAAGTCTGATGTCTGTTTTGCAGTGGGTAAGCCGACACAAGGGATAAAATGAGCTGCCTTTGTTAGACGGTCAACCACCACTAGAATGGTGTTCTTCCCTTGAGAGGTTGGTAACTCCACAATGAAGTCCATAGAAATGGATCCCCACGGGCGGGACGGGGTGGGAAGAGGTTGCAACAGACCAGTTGGTGAGGAGCGAGGTGTTTTGCATCTTGCACAGACTTCACATGAAGTGACATAGTTTAAGACATCTTTCCTGTAAGTGGGCCACCAAAAGAAACGAGAAAGAAATTCTTGTGTCTTTAGAATTCCCCTATGCCCGGCTATCTTGGAATCGTGGATGAGTTGCAATACTCTCAATCTGACTGTTTCAGGTATATACAGACGTTGTCCCTGAATCCACACACCATTCTTAAAGACAAGACTTACGTCCCTTGGGGTTGAGCCAACAAAGAATCCGCATGGTATGCTTCCTTGATGTCCTTAAGTAGGTCTTGATTATGAATCACTCCCAGGAATCTAGAGTCAGGAAGAATAGTCTTAGGAGGAGTAAGTGGACGTGTCTCTGCTGAATGAATCCTAGAGAGTGCATCAGCCTTTCCATTGCGCGATCCTGGTCTATAAGAAATGACAAAATTAAATTGGTTTAGGAAAAGATTCCAGCGAGCCTGGCGAGGAGTCAGGCACTTAGCCGACCTGATAAATTCAAGGTTACGATGGTCTGTCAGGACGACTATTTGCTGTGCAGCTCCCTGAAGAAGGTGTCTCCATTCCTTGAAGGCGGCAATAATGGCCAACAATTCTCTATTGCCCACATCGTAGTTCCTCTCAGCCGAAGACAACTGCTGGGAAAAGAAGGCACAGGGATGCAAGACATTCTTCTCACCTGTTCTCTGAGAGAGTATAGCTCCAACGGCACAGTCTGAAGCATCCACCTCTATTATGAAGGCAAGCTCGGGTTGGGATGTACTAAGATAGGTGCGGTGGTAAATTTATCCTTTAAACAGGAAAATGCTTCCTGAGCTTGCGGGGTCCAGGAGAACCTAGACTGTTTCTGGGTAAGTTGGGTGATAGGTGACACTACCTCAGAAAAATTCTTAATGAAACGTCTATAGAAGTTGGCAAACCCGATGAAACGCTGCACCTCCTTCACATTTCTAGGAATTGGCCAATCCTTGATGGCTTGGGTCTTGCTTCCATCCATACTAATCCCTTGCGTAGATAGTACATACCCCAGAAATTGAATTTCGGTCCTATGGAATTCACATTTTTCAAGTTTGATGTAGAGATGGTTTTGTCTTAGGCGTTCTAAGACCATTCTCACATGTCCATGATGTTCCTCTGTGGAGTTAGAAAAAATTAGAATATCATCCAGATAAATCACCACAAATGTATCTAGGAGATCCCTGAAGATATCATTCACGAAGTGTTGGAAAGTGGCTGGGGCGGTACTCAGACCAAAAGGCATAACTAGATATTCAAAGTGTCCATAGCGTGACCTGAAAGCAGTCTTCCATTCATCCCCAGGTCTAATACGGACCAAGTTATAGGCCCCACAGAGATCCAGTTTAGAGAAAATTTTGGCATGCCGCACTCTCTCCAACAACTCAGGGATTAAAGGCAATGGATAACGGTTTCTAATAGTAACCTTATTGAGTTCCCTATAGTCTATGCAGGGTCTCAGAGATCCATCTTTCTTCTTCACAAAGAAGATGGGTGCACCTGCGGGAGATGAAGAGGGGCGTATGAAGCCCTTGGCTAAATTTTCGTCTATATAATCCTTCAAAGCTTTTAGCTCGGGCCCCGCTAGGGGTAGATCTTACCAAAAGGTATCTCGGCTCCAGGCAATAATTCAATTGGACAATCATATGGACGGTGAGGAGGAAGCTGATCAGCGTTCTTCTTGTCACATAAATCCACATAGTCCTGGTATACAGCTGGTAGTTCAGGGACTGACATGGTTCCTTTAGGAACAGAGCAAGCTGAAACTCCTTGACTCATCTGTTTCTCCGGAAAGTGTAATTCCTTGGTCTCTCAGTTAATCGTAGGATTCTGCGCCTGCAGCCATGGTAGCCCTAGAATAATGGGAAAGTGGGGAGAAGAGATAAGCAAAAAAGACATTTTCTTCTGATGATCTTTACCCATAAGGACCCTCAAAGGCTCTGTTTCTTGATCCACTGGTCCAGAAGTCAGTAGAGAGCCATCCACAGTCTCCATCTGTACTGGAGTAGCCTTCTTCACTTTACGTATCCCCTGTTTCAGAGCAAAGGAGATATCCATAAAATTTCCACTTGCTCCTGAGTCGATCATAGCAGAGCTAGACACCCAGACTGAGTCAACCCAGAGTTTGATGGAAAGGAAGCAATGAGAACTGTTTCTTTTACAACTCAGCTAGGACACCGCTGAGGAAACTTGAAAAATTGCAGCGTTTATACCGTCATCGTCCCCAGAACTAACAGAGTTTAAGTCCGAGAAATCAAGATCTCTTGCAGCAGATCTCTCTGGAGCCTGAGGCTCGGACATGACAGAGCTCCTCTCGCAACACTCACAGTGAATGACTGCTGCAGTAGTCTTACGAGAACGGCTGGGGCAGTTTATAATGAAGTGCCCTGACTTACCACAGTAGAAACATAGATTTTCCTTTATACGATGTTCTTTGCGTGCATCACTAACCCGTCTTTGTAAAGAGTCCACCTGCATGGGTTCAGGTTCTGGTTCCTTGTGATCCTACTCAAAGGTTCCTTAGCTGAGGAGGGAGGTAGTAAAAGGTTAGTGCGATTATTTTCGAACCATCTCTCTTGTCTGCGTTCAGTCAGACGAGCATCAATACGGATACAATAGTTAATAAAGTCACCTAACGCAGTGGGAGGGTCGGCACGAGCAAGTTCATCCTTAATGAGTGGAGACAACCCTTTCCGAAAAATAGATTTTTTAGCGGAAGTGTCCCAAGTGGTATCAAGAGCCCATCTCCTGAAATCCAGGGCATATTCGGCTACTGAACGCTTACCTTGGCGCAAAGTTAACATGGCTGCTTCAGCTGTTGCACCTCGATTGGGGTCATCAAACACCTGCCCCGTGGCTGAAATAAAAGCATCAAGGTGATTCAAACAATCATCCTCAGTCTCAATCAGAGGGTTTGCCCACATCAAAGCCTTATTGGTAAGCAACATGATTATATAAGCACTTTGGATCGTTCAGTGGGAAATTGTGAAGCATGTGCAGAGAAAAATAAATTGCATTGATTAATAAATCCCCTGAATTTCTCACGTTCACCGCCAAAACGAAAAGGAGGTAATTTGGGGATCCCAGAACTCGGGGTTATGGCAGGAGCCTGGGCTCGTTCCTCTAGAGCCTCAATCCTGGCTCGCAATTCCTGGGTAGTCTGTCCAAACACTTGCAAATTATGATTAGTGAGGTCCTGTAGGCTTGCAAAACGGGTTTTTAAAGTCTGTACATCTGAAAGGATTGTATCAGTCACTCCGCAAAGTTCCTTTATGCGGGCCTCCATCTTCCAGATCTTTTAAGGCAGATGTGCTGGAAGGAGAAGAGGAAAGGAAAAAAAAAAAAAACAATAGTGTTTACCTGTGGTAACACTCCAGAGTAAAATTTTAAGGGAATGCGCTCACCTGGAATGGTTGTGAGAAGTCACAACCACTGTCATCACATAAGGTATTAAACGGACATCGGATATCCACAGTCACAGCAGACACGGCTTTCCCAGACCCAGCAGACACTAAACATTGGCTCCTGAATCTTGTCATGTATAGTGTACAGCTCCTATAGCGTCTTGTGCTTGGGTGCGAGGAAAACACAGGAGACACAGGTTGATATGAAATGACTTGTATTACTTCATACAAGCATGCTGAAAAGTTCACACAGTTTGCAGGAACAGCGACAGGAGACACAGCAGGCCAGAGTAACTTCAAGCACTACAATAAATCTCCAAAGCAGGTTCAGGATCTTCTTCTCTGTACCGTAATTCCTCTGCAAACATGGATTCACCAAACAGCAGGTTTCCAGAGTCCAAAAGTGTTCCAAGGCTCCTCAGTAGGGAATAGCTGGAGTACAAGTCCAAGGTTTCCAGAAGTCAGGTCGCAGACTGACTGAGGCTTGATTCAGGAGCACTGATTGTTCAGCTGAGGCTGCTTAAGAAGCAAGAGGGAAGAATCAGGGCGGGAACATGAAAACTGGAAACTCCATATTAACTGAGGGCAAGAGCTGCAGAAAGACAGAAAGCAAAATGGCCGACGGAAAACTGAGTTTCAAGGAATATGTCAACAGAGACAAAGAACCTTACATTGTGCCACTGCCGAAGTTGCCATCCTCTTCCGAGCTGGTGCCCTTGTTTTTTCAGCAGGTGGTTCGGTTGCACGGCATTCTGGAGAACATTGTGTTGGACAGAGGAGTCCAATTCGTTTCCAGATTTCGGAGGACATTTTGTTCTAAATTGGGAGTTCAGCTGTCTTTTCCTCTTCGTTTCACCCTCAGACCAATGGGCAGACGTAGAGAACAAACCAGACCTTGGAGACTTATTTGAGATGTTTTGTGTCTGCTGATCAGGATGACTGGGTCTCTTTTTTGTCTTTGGCTGAATTTGCTCTGAATAATAGGGCTAGTTCTGCCACCTTGATGTCTCCTTTTTTCTGCTATTTCGGGTTTCATCCTCGGTTTTCTTCGGGGCAGGTGGAGGCTTCTGCCTGTCCGGGTGTTGACTCTATGGTGGAAAGAATGCAGCAGATTTGGGATCAAGTAGTGGAAAAACTCTCTCTCTCTCTCAGGAGAGGGACCAGCAGTTTGTCAACCGGCATAGGACTGATGGTCCTCGGTTTAAAGTGGATGACTTGGTTTGGTTGTCCTCAAAGAATATCCCTATGAAGGTTGCGTCTCCAAAGTTTAAGTCAAGGTTCATTGGACCTTATAGGATCTTGGAAGTCCTTAATCCAGTTTCTTTTCGTTTGGCTCTTCCGGGGACGTTTAAGATTCATAACGTCTTCCACAAATCTTTATTAAAAAGGTTTGTCGAGCCAGTGGTTCCTATGGCTGCGCCTCCTGAGCCTCCTTCTATTATATGAACTTTCAACACGAAGAGGGGACGTCTCTGCATAATCCTTTGCTCCTGAGAAGGACTCCATCAACAGGGAGGTGAGCTGTGCATTTCTTTGGGGCGCAAGCCTCATTTTTTGTATCATTGCGCCTCCTGAGCCTGTTTTGGTTGAGGGCAATCTGGAGTATGAAGTGGAGAAGATTTTGGATTCCCGTTTGGCTAGACGGAGACTCCAGTACTTGGTTAAGTGGGAAGGTTATGGTCAGGAGGACAATTCTTGGGTGTTTGCTTCGGACATTGATGCAGAGAGACTGGTTCGTGCCTATCACCGAGCTCATCCTGATCGGCCTGGTGGCGCAGGTGAGGGTTCGGTGACCCCTCCTCCATGGGGGGTACTGTTGTGAGCATGTTGGAAATGACTTCTGGGTTGGGACTCCCTCTGGTGGTTGCTGAGGGTATTGAACCAGTGTTGAATAGTAGTTAGTCCATCACTTGCGAGCGATGACTGGCAATCAGGAGAGACTGACTGGGCTGATAAAACTGAGCTGCCTTCCCATGATCCTCGCCGGTGATCAATTGTTGTTTCCTGTTCATTTGGAAGTCAGCTGGTGTCTTGCCTTTGTCTGCTACTTTCAGATAAGATATTTTCTTCTTGTTTCTATCTTTTTTGCTATTTCCACTTTTTTGTCTGCACTTTTGTGGGAGGTTAGCCTGGTTCCCCTCCAGGGGCCTGTGCTACTCGCTGTTTTTCAGTAGCCACTGTTTATTTGTTCCATTGCTCTGTCCCTGCTATTTGTGTGGCTGCTAGTTAGCCGTTTGGTCACACCAGAGATCTGATTTAGCGGGTGGCGAGATCGTGTGATCTCAGCATTTTTGAAATCAGAAGTGTTGGAAGTTTTTCTAGGGTTTTGCTGGGTTGCAGATAGTATTCTGTTCTGTCCTTATCTAGGCAGTGTTTGGCCCCAGCGTTTGCTCACTCTATTTTCTGCCTGCGTTTGTATTTCGTCTTGTCTAACCGCCATTATATGTGTGGGGGCTACCTATTCCTTTGGGGCTCTACTCTGGGGCAGTTAGCTTTCCTGTTTCTATCTTAAGGTGTAGCTAACTCTCTGGCTGTGCCGAGGCGTCTAGGTCACCGTAGGTACGTCACTCGGCTGCTTCTAGTTGTGCGGTTAGTTCAGGGATCTGCAACCCATTAGTTCCCAACCTCTCTGGTGTTTTGCTGCCTTGGCTGTTTTTTGCTCCTGTCCTCCTCAGCTACCAATTCATAACAGACAACAGGTTAGAGATAGGTATAGACACTGCAGGTTTTAGAGATAGGTACAGGTTCAGACACAGGGAATTTAGGAAAAAAAATCCAGGCTTAGATACAAACAGATTCAGGGATTGGTCCTAATTCAGACAAGGACAGATATGGGTACAGGTCAGGGTGGAAGAAACAGAAAAAATCAGATGCAGGTATAGATTTAGGTTTCAAGCCTGGGTATTGAACTTACAGGGTGGCAGAAACAGGAAATGACCTGGCAACTTAGCAGTTGCACAAACAGAATGAAAAAGGATGTTGCCCAGGCACCTGCCAACAGGTGGAGGTGCCTTAAGTACTAAGTGCCTCCTAGCAATTGGCTGAGGACACATCTCTTTATGAACCAGGAAGTTTCCACACATGGGCCCTAAGCATGCACAGTAAGCAGAGGACCAGAAGCTCACTGCACACAACAAGCAGAGGACAAGGAGCTCACTGCACAGCCCTGGGGAGGTGAGTACCTTGGTGTCCCTACATGGTGGGGGATGGGAAGCAATGCAGGGACACAGGAAGTGGCATTACAATTTTAAGTTCCAGTGACGCATATTCTGGAAATTTCATGCCAGAAGTCATTTTTTCCATTAGGATTTAAGGCTCCAGGCAGGACACTAGGATCACTTACACCCCTTCTTTGTTGTTTGCTGTTAGATTGTGCACAGTTTAAGATCCATGTCTCCCGATGAATCCTTTACATTTACTGGGGAAAAGACTTTGAGACTGAAACTAGAACCTTGGTGATTGATGACCTGAGGCTCTGCTGATGGGGAGATCGGTCTTCATTATTCACAGGGGAACCCCTGAAGCATGAGACAGTACCATTTCTATTGATGTGAGTAGAAGGTTGATTTTGTTTTATATTTAGTTTTCTTTAAGACAGGAGAAGGTCCAGGGACTCCTTTATGAACAGCCGTTGTTGAGTAGGGAAGTCACATTAATTTGTAGAGTGCAACCTCCGCAGACAGGTAGAATATTGATTTTTTTAGCGAATTTATTAGGTCTTTGAGGTATTGAGCCTTCTATTTTTCCTGTTAAGAGTGTCTGCGTACCATATATATTTTTTTCTACGTCCTGTCTTATTCAGGGGAAACGTCTGCTACATTGGGACTTTTTGGTTTATTTCTGTCTTATTATTTGTTGTATATACACAGAGTATTGTGGATTTATAGTTTTAACATTGATTTTTATTGAAGAATTGAATTTTTCGTAGGGCTTTTTCTGTAAACACTTCTAATTTTTCAGACCCCCCTCACTATTATTATGTTATGTGACTTATGTAAGTACACCATTTTTAGTCTGAAACTACTGTTTGGCCAAATGTATCACTGACAAACTACACAAAATACAAATGTACAAAGCGTAAACCTTTATTGAATAAAAAAATGGATAAAATATAAATGAAAATGAAGAGGATAAAAACCTTGAACACAGAATATAGTGATAATTAGTAATTAATCCCAAATTTGTCTTTAAACCCCAATATTGGTCTGGTATCACAGTATTTCAAGAAGAAACTCAGCATCAAACAATGAAATCTTATGAACAGTAAAGCTCCAGATAAGCTCCAGTGTGAACGCACCTTAGGAATGAGTTATCATCTACATAGCACACTGACGCCACTTGGTGGACAAAGGCTGCACCAGTATGATAGCACCATAGAAATTAGTTCTCATTAGTGATGGGCGAGCACTAAAATGCTCGGGTGCTCATTGTTCAGGTTGAGCAAATAGGAATACTCGGGTACTTGGACAGAACAACGAGCCCAATGTAAGTCTATGGGAAAACCGAGTATTTTTCCGGCGGCCCCCCCAGGCGGTCTGCAGAGAGACTAGAAATCGATGGGAACAGTGCTCAAATGACATGGGAAGAATTTCTGACTCCCAGGTCACTGCTGTGAACAATGTTGTCAGAGTCTTACGCCACTTTTACAGACTCACAATAAATTATCCAAAAACAAAACCAAAATGCATTTTCCTGGTAAATATGTAAAGGTACATCCTTTCCAGGGTAATGACTTGTAAACAAGGCAAAATAAATAGCCAAAAACAAAAATGCTCCTCCACCATTTGGGCTATATTCACACGTAGCATTTTTGTTGTGTTTTTGATTACATTTCTTTTTCTGTTCTTGACATACACGTTCCTCTTTATCGAAGTTTATTATGCTTCTGATATGCAATATTTCCCCTGATTGGTAGCTGAAGTCGCATGTCCCTGCCCATATAAAAAGTGGACTTCTTGTTTTGCTGTTGCCATTTGCTCAGTGTCACAGTGCAGAGAGGTCATTCCTGCTCTAGTGCTGGAAGTGAGCACCAACGTCATGCTGAGTCAGACTGTAAGTGTTCTCCTTTCCATGTTTGGAAAGCCTGGAGACTAGCCTAGCCCTCTAGCAGTATGACTTTACCGCTAAGCACAAAAGGGCAGTGAGCATGGCAATGCAGATGGGTTGTCCCTCCGAGGCAAACCTGCTGAGGTGCGCATGGAGGAGTACCGAGAGGTCCTGCCTCCGTAGCGCAGTCCAAAGGGGGAGGTGTCACGATAATATAAATATGCCATATTCTGAGTATACTTCTAGAAGGTTCCATAGCTCTGCTACATGCGCTGTGGGCATTTGACCCCCTCCTTCTTCCCCCTGTCACAGCTGTGGCCTCTTTTCTCCCTCTGCCTGCATGTGTAATACTAAACCCCTCCTACCCCTCCCTCAGGAATGTGTTAATTAACAGAGATCCGTTCTATGTGCCCACCATGTGCTTCCTTTGTTATCCGTGGGAGTTCTTAAAGATGGAACAACTCTGTCCCGTTCAGTGACAGAGATATAAAAATTACATATTAAGGACTGGCGATGTTAAAGCTACACTCCAGCGTGTAGCAGCCTAAGCTGTAGCAGCAGAGTCTGAGAAATTAATTGCTACTTAAGCGGCTCATACAGGGACTTCGTGTTTGGAATTAAATGAACGCCAGCATCATGCTGAGTCAGATGATACATTGTGCGTTGCCATACGAGGTTCCCTCCCCGAGATATACCTATGAGTTTTCAGCACGTTAGCCCCTCTGAGAAAAGAGGAGTGCTTCCATAGCTCCACCCAGTTTAGTGATGTCATGACCAGGGGTTTTGTTATGTTTCGGTAGCTGAGGAGTGCAGGTAAAAAAGGCAATACACCAGAGCAGTTGGAATCTATGAGATTGCAGTACCCTGACTAACCACCACAACTAGAGGCAGCCGTGGAGCGTTCCTACGTTGGTCCTAGACGCCTCGTCACAGCCTGAGAAACTAACTACACCTAAAGATAGAAAGAGGAAAGCTATCTGCCCCGGAGCAGATCCCCAAAGAACATAGAAAGCCCCCAAACATGTAATGGCGGTTAGACAAGAAGAAATACAGAAAATAGTATGAGCAAACGTTGGGGCCCAAACTACCTAAATAGAAAAAGATAGGAAGGGCACTTACTGCAATCCCAAAAAACCCTGAAAAGCTCTAACTTTACTAATTTCAAAAACACCTGAGATCACACGACCTCTACCACCTAAATTAGTTCTCTGGTGTAACAAAATCAAAACAGCAGCCACTGAAAAAACTGGAAAAAGCAAATGTACAAACATCAGTGGCTGAACTAAACTGAGAGGGCAAAAGCCCCCGGAGGGGACCCTGAAGGCCCCCACAGAAGTGCAGGACAAAATGCAAAAATCAAGCACAAAAACAAAAAGAAGAAAATGTCTTATCTGTTAGCAGGAGATGCAGACACGACACAGCAGGCTACAAAGGAAACAGGAATCAAGGATTGAGACCAGAACAATTGCTCACCGGCAACCCTGATGGGAAGGCGACTCCTTTATATAAGACCAGTCAGTAACACCTGATTCCCAATCCTCACAATCTTCACTTAAACAACTGTGTTTTCTTCCTTTCATCCTTTTTATTTTGCAATTCTCTTGTACATATTTTCACTTGTCTCCCTTTGTAATATCTTTTATACCTTTTGTAAACACTGCCTACCTTTTTATATAATATATAATTGTCATGATACATAGTTTGCCCTGTCCTGTATTTCTGTGTAGCTTTGTTCCTTCATCGTCATTTAGCTTAGGCTTATGTCAACACAGCTAAAGGACTCCCCATTGTTCTCCTAAGCCGGGGAGAACTCACAATACACATTCAGATAGACATCTCGGAGCCATGCAATGGACCAAACCATTGACTAGGAGGTGGGAACCTTTTCTCCCCTACCCTTGGGCTGTTCCCAGTAGCCCAAGACAAGGGACTTATGCGTGACCAGTGTGTGTTGAGAGATCTCTAGAGAAAGAGGGTGAGGGCTCTTAGCTGCGGCAAGACCTCACGTCAGTCTGTGATTTTGGACTTATTATGGACATCAGGAATAACATGGATATTTGATTTGATATGTTGCCTGCCTCAATAAATCCCGTTGGATTGTTCTTAGCCCGGTGGTCTCTTCTTGCTCTGCCGCATACCCCGTCACAAACTGGTTGGCAGCGGTGGGATCAGAGCAGAACGAATGGAGGACAACGGCCCATCAACTTCTGGAACCAGAGCCTCAGAGTACAAGAACTGGACTGTGGGGAGCTTACAAACAAAGGCCCGTGAACTGGGGGTCAGCTACAAGGGACTCTCCAAGGAGCAGCTAACTGAGGCTTTGGAAGGAGTTTGCCTGCAAGAGGACACTGAGGAAGCACCTCCATGGCAAATGGAGGAAAGGTGACAGGCAGAGGTAAATACCCAAAAAAGTCAGTGGGCTGTGTGGTACGAGGAGGAGATGGCAATGATGGGAGAGGAGGTCTCCATAGACTATAAGATGGAGGTCATGCAAGGAGCTAAAGAGATGGCATTGCTGGATAGGCAGATAGCTTTGGAAGCAACTAGAAGCTCCAGACAGACTGTAACCCCAGCACCCACCATGAGGGAACTTCCCAGAGTGTCCCGCAAAGATTTCAAGCCATTCCAGGAGGCTGCAGGTGACATTGAGGGCTTCTTCCAGGACTTTGAGCATCAGTGTCGATTAATGGAAGTCCCAGAAAGAGAGCGAGTACGACATCTGGTGGGGCTCTTAGAGGGTGGAGCTGCCGCAGCCTATAGAGCTATGTACCATCGAGGGGACTGTGAGTATGCAGACATTAAACAGACAGTTCTAGAACACTATGCTGTGACCCCAGACACGTATAGGACCCAGTTTCGTACTTTGGCCTGTGATGAGGAGGTGTCCTTCAAGATGTATGCCCACAGACTCAAACAAATATGTCATCGCTGGCTGGAGGGAGAGGAGGCCTTAACTTGGGGGGCCTTCCTCCAGGTCATCTTGAAAGAGCAGTTTTACTTCAAGTGCCCCGCTGAGATCCGAGAATGGGTGCGTGAAAGGAGACCAGCCACTGTGAAGGAAGCTGCAGCTCTAGCGGATGAGGCTCTCACCATCAAGCCTCAATGGAAAAAACTACTACTCAGTGAGAAAAGAACTACCAGCCCCCCGACGATGGCGGCCCCTGGTCCTTCGGCCTCCCATATTCACCATCCCAATAGACCATCAACTCATGGTGACCTTCGTGTGACTGGGCCTCGCATTACTCCTGCTCCACCTTCGGGACTACGACGTGGGGGAAGAGTCCCAGAGCGCAGATGTTATAGATGTGGGCAGCCTGGACATCTGCAATTTCAATGTCCAGGTGTTCGGAGACAGGACGGCTACAGACCGCCTTTGCCGGTTCGTTATCCTGCTTCACCTTCGGGACTACGACATGGGGAAGAGTCCCAGAGCGCAGATGTTATAGATGTGGACAGCCTGGACATCTGCAATTTCAATGTCCAGGTGTTCGGAGACAGGACAGCTACAGACCGCCTTTGCCGGTTCGTTATCCACAGACACTCTCACCAGGAGAAGAGCTGGATTCAGTCCCTGATGACTTGCCAAGTGACTCTGATACCCTGGCTCCCATACCAGGAGTCTATGGGGTGCGAGCCCCAGCCACCTGTTCTTCTGACCTTCAGCACCAACATCTACAGGAGGTCGTGCTGGATGGCCAAAAAGTTGTTGGCTTCCGTGACACTGGGGCTTTTCTCACCATAGTCGATCCCCGAGTACTTCAGCCAGAAGCAATTCAAAAGGGACCAGGAATTGCCATTGTATTGGCTGGAGGCACCCAGAGATATATTCCAAGACCGAGGGTGACCCTGGATTATGGCTTTGGGGCCAAACAATGTGTGGTCGGTGTGATGAGCGTCCTCCCTGCAGACGTTCTTTTAGGAAATGATGTGGGACATCTGCATTGCCACTTTGTCGGTGCGGTAACCAGAAGTCAAGCCAAGAGAGCAGCAAATGGGGACGCCTACAACTCATCAATGGAAATGAGGCCACCAGAACAGCCAACACCAAAATGCAGATGGACTGTCCAGGCAGGAGGAGCCCTGAGTCCGGTCAGCCCTGCCTGTGTGTACTTAACAAGCGACCTGTAGAGGTCCCTCGTACGTACACAAAATTGGAGGGGAAGGAATTGTCATGATACATAGTTTGCCCTGTCCTGTATTTCTGTGTAGCTTTGTTCCTTCATCGTCATTTAGCTTAGGCTTATGTCAACACAGCTAAAGGACTCCCCATTGTTCTCCTAAGCCGGGGGAGAACTCACAATACACATTCAGATAGACATCTCGGAGCCATGCAATGGACCAAACCATTGACTAGGAGGTGGGAACCTTTTCTCCCCTACCCTTGGGCTGTTCCCAGTAGCCCAAGACAAGGGACTTATGCGTGACCAGTGTGTGTTGAGAGATCTCTAGAGAAAGAGGGTGAGGGCTCTTAGCTGCGGCAAGACCTCACGTCAGTCTGTGATTTTGGACTTATTATGGACATCAGGAATAACATGGATATTTGATTTGATATGTTGCCTGCCTCAATAAATCCCGTTGGATTGTTCTTAGCCCGGTGGTCTCTTCTTGCTCTGCCGCATACCCGTCACAATAATATTTATATAATATATAAAATTACTACTTTCGTTTCTCCTTGCTATATAACGTACTGAAACATCCTCCGAAGGGAATTACCCTACTAAATTGGGTTGGCTTCAGACCCCTTGTTAATTAAGAAATCGAGGCTGGTGGCAGCAAGTGTGTATTGGCTGGTTGGATAAAGCTGGCAGTGACGGAACGGGTTTTTTAAGCTTATTGCCTGGCTGTGGCTGGGAGTAGTTATAATTTCCCTTGCTGCAGTGTGCCTAATAACCAGTACACATCCAGGCGGCCCATCTGGCAACTACTCATCCTAGGTGCAGTTCCCTGACTGACCTGATGGTAAGGGGGGCGCCGAAGACCTGTGAGTTCCAAACGGGACTGGAAAGCAGGATATACATAAATCCCTGCAGTTGGTGACACATTGGTGGCAGAGGTGGGATAACTAAAATAAGCCCCCTGCGATAAATAGATATAAAGTATATATATTTGTAGTTTTCATCACACTTGGTGGCAGCGTTGGGATCATAAACCGTATCCCCCGTGCCCGTTTCATCACACATTGACTGAAGAAGAGTTTGTGAGTAAAACACTGGATTTGCCCACTACTGATTTAGTGACAATACTGGACTTGACTACTGAGTTGGACTTGGCTTATGAGACGAAAAATTTCGACACCATTGCTGTGACCAAGATGACGGCAGTGAGAATGGCGGAAGATGGTGGAGAAGAAGCAAACAATGAGAACCACGTCCTTCGTGGGCTTTGCCGTCGTCTCCTGGTGCCAAAACCTGCCTGTCAGTATGCCCTGGTCTGCCCCTGGTGGGTGCGGATAAAGGGAAAACCCCGCCTACCCTTCAGAACAACCGTAAATGGGTGGAGTTGTCGGAATGACCCCCCTGGAAATGGATGGGGGCTAGAAGTAAAAGAACCCGGCACGCCAGACAGTGGGAAGAAACCGCAGAGCACCCCACTTACCAGTGCCCAGAGAGTTCTTCAGCGCAGAGTCGGCGGCTGCTAGAGTCTGCAACGTCCCGAGCACTGAAGCACTTGAGTGTGGAGTCGGTGCTCCGATATCCTCTGCAGCGGGAACAAGCAGCGGAGCCATCATCTCAGCGTTCTTTGGGGGCAGAACCATCGACACGACGTCAGGCAGGGGAACCCTGTGGACTGGAACCTTTGTTGTTAATTCAGCGGAGACCGGAACTGGCGTCCGCCCTGGAGGAATCGCTGCCGGGAACCGAGAACGAGCCGGAGCTTTATCTACCAGCCGACTGCGCAGGCGTCACCACGGAAGAATCCAGAATTCCCGGGATGGCTACGGCCTACGTTCCTGCATCTGAGCGGGTGAGTGCACCTCAGCCTTTATCTACCTCTCAGGCCTCCATCGCAGCTGCTACTCCATGACAGCCTGTGACCTCTGTGGGTTGCAGAGTCACCCCAACCCAAAGAAAAAAAAAGGAGGTTGTTGCTTGAATATTTTGTTGTGCCGTAGCATCTAAAAAGTTTAAAGAAAGGTACTGTTCTGCGTCCCTACGGGCAAAGGAGCCCTAGAGCACCCCCAAGAGGAAGGTGAAATGTGGCCGGACAGCCTAATGTGTACTGTGTTTGTTGTTTTGTTATTGAGCAGACTTCCTTTTCATTAAGTAACCAAAGACTGTCTACGACTAAAAGTCACCTTTTTGTCCGGTTGCAGCGGACCTTGCTTCCTTCAAGGGAAGGGGGAGCATCTCTTCAAGTGCTGTAGACTAAAAGTCAGTGTCTTGCATATAAGTTTTTATTACACCTGGAGGACCCGGCTCACATTAAGTCACGTTATATCCAAGTGTACATGTACAGTGCCTTGCGAAAGTATTTCAGCCCCTGGAAGAGTTCAACCTTTTCCCACATATCGTGCTTCAAACATAAAGATACCAAATATAAATTTTTGGTAAAGAATCAACAACAAGTGGGACACAATTGTGAAGTTGAACGAAATTTAATGGTTATTTTTAAAATACAAAAACGGGGCGTGCAATATTATTCGGCCCCTTTACTTTCGGACATCAAACTCACTCCAGAAGTTCATTGTACATCTCTGAATGTCTGTGACATGTTTGTGGTGTCTTCTATACCTGCTGTTGCTGATGTTACAAACATATTTTTTGAAATGTAGAGACTCCAAGTTCGCTCTCCATCTGGTGGGTTGCCCATGTAAGTAGGGCTCTCAGGCAGGCAGGCCTGCACTTACTTTTAGTCAACCACCTGTGCTATTTTCCTTACATTTTTGTACCAATGGTTCTGTATGAAAGTTGTTTTTGCCTCCTGAGTGTGACTGGGGATAATAAAAGTGTTGCATGAGGAATCAGAGCTCCCAGATAGATAAGAAGGCTAAGGCTACTTTCACACATCAGGCTTTTTGAAAGAGAGAGAGAGAGAGAGAGAAAGAGAGAGAGAGAGAGAGAGAGAGAGAGAGAGGAGAGAGAGAGAGAAGAGAGAGAGAGAGAGAGAGAGAGAGAGAGAGAGAGAGAGAGAGAGAGAGAGAGAGAGAGAGAGAGAGAGACCTTGGACTCCGGATCAGTTTTCTGACGGATTTGTCAAAAACTGGTCCGGCTCCATAGGTTTGCATTGTTTCCGGCCGCCTGAAGTGCCGATTCAGGCACTGTCAGGTGCCTCCGGAAAAAAAAAAAAAAACGTTACAAAAACCGTCTTGTCCGGCCGCCGGAATGTACAATTCCGACGGATCCGGCCAAAAACAGATGCAACGCAGTGACATCAGGCGCGATCCGGCGCTAATGTAAGTCAATGCTAAAAAAACGCATCCGGTACCGGATCCGTTTTTTTAGAAACACGCCGGATCGCGCCTGATTCAAAAAGCCTGATGTGTGAAAGAGGCCTTACACAGCTCTCTTAGCCACCATGTCTAGGTCTCTTTCACACATCCGTTTTTTTGTATCAGGCATAATCCGCTGAACACCTGAAGGGACGGATCCGGCGCTGAAATAAAAAAACTGATGCAACGGATCCGTTTTTTTGCTGGATCCGACCTGAACTTTTGAACCTGGAAAAAGATGGTTTTGGATGCCCGGAAACACTGGAAAATGTAGTAGTAGTAGTAGTAGTAGTAGTAGTAGTAGTAGTAGTAGTAGTAGTAGTAGTAGTAGTAGTAGTCCCTGATTTCCAGAATCCGGATCAGACTTTTGATGGATTGCACAAAAGTCTGGTCCGGTTCCATTGACTTTATTATTTCCGGCCGCCTGATGCGCCGCTTCAGGCACTATCAGGCGGCTCCGGCAAACAAAAAAAACGTTACATGCTCTGTTTTGTCCGGCCGCCGGAATGTACATTTCCGCCGGATCGGACAAAAACGGATACAACGCACTGACATCAGGCGCGATCCGGCGCCAATGAAAGTCAATGCTAAAAAAACACATCCGGTACCGGATCCGTTTTTTTAACAACACGCCGGATCATGCCTGATAAAAAAAGACGGATGTGTGAAAGAGGCCTTAATTGAAAATTCAATTCCAAGCTGTAAATGCTGGCCCAGACCCTAAAGCAACATGCATGGCCCATTTCTGACTGCTTCTCTGCCGTTAGCAAATTTCTCCTAGGGTCAATTGATGCCATTTATTATTGGTGTCTACCCCTAATTTCAGCTGTTTGGGAGGCTTTTTGTCACCCCTTAAGGTGTTGTGTATACGTTTTGTTTAGCCTCACATTGAATCTAATAGGATTTGAGTACATTCGTCAAACCGTTCGGCGAACATGTTCAGCAAACTTCTAAACATTTGGCGAATCGAAACGTCATAACTACAGTGCACATGACCACTTAGTTTGGTGATCGGTTGCAGCAGTGATATGCACTTTAGACTTGGGGTCACTGTTGGAGCCTTCCAACAAAAATGGGAGCAGCAGAGGACAAGGTCAAACTGAGAAGGATTAAAATTGATTCTGGGAGACATTCCTTTTAAATGTAGAATACAGAGTGATGTCATGTTAGGCCTCTTTCACACTTCCGGCGGGCGCCTGACGGCGCCCCCGGCATTTTGCCGCAGCGCCGCATCAGAAAACCTGATGCACCGCCGGCGGCCGCATGCAGTTTTTTGCCAGATGGTTTCTGATGCTTGGAGACATCAGAAACCATCCGGCAAAAACAAAAAACGTTACATGCAGCGTTTTGTCCGGCCGCCGCAATGTACATTTGCGCCGCATCCGGACAAAACCGCATGCAACGCATTGACATGCGGCGCCATCCGGCGCTAATGCATGTCAATGCGAAAAAAGCCGCATGCGGCGCATCAGATTTTCTGATGCGGCGCTGCGGCAAAATGCCGGGGGCGCCGTCAGGCGCCCGCCGGAAGTGTGAAAGAGGCCTTAAACAACACAAAACATTACAAGTATATCACGCACACAAGAAATGCTCGTTACAAACACCGTATATACACACATACACACTTTATACAGAATGTATATATAGTGTTCAGCATAAATGAGTACACCCCAATAGATTTATCAGAAAACCTGTACTTTCCTTTCACAACAATAATTTTCTATGGGATACTGTACCACAAATTGCTTCTACAAATGTCGGACATTGATTGCAAACAAGATTTGTTATTTTGCACACCATAAAAGTAATTTTCCTATCAAATTAATTCAAGCCCATGTTGCAAAATTCAGTACAACCCTATGAAAGTCTTAGTGCAAGTACAGTGTCTTGCGAAAGTATTCGGCTCCCTGGAACTTTTCAACCTTTTCCCACATATCATGCTTCAAACATAAAGATACCAAATGTAAATTTTTGGTGAAGAATCAACAAGTGGGACACAATTGTGAAGTTGAATGAAATTCATAGGTTATTTTAAATTTTTGCAGACATACAAAATCCGAAAAGTGGGGCGTGCAATATTATTTGGCCCCTTTATTTTAAGTGGAGCAAACTCACTCCAGAAGTTCATTGTGGATCTCTGAATGATCCAATTTTGTCCTAAATGACTACTGATGATAAATATAATCCACCTGTGTGTAATCAAGTCTCCGTATAAATGCACCTGCTCTGTGATAGTCTCAGGGTTCTGTTTGAAGCACAGAGAGCATCATGAAGACCAAGAAACACAACAGGCAGGTCCGTGATACTGTTGTGGAGAAGTTTGATGCCGGATTTGGATACAAAATGATTTCCAAAACTTTAAACATCCCAAGGAGCACTGTGCAGGCGATCATATTGAAATGGAAGGAGTATCATACCACTGCAAATCTACCAAGACCCGGCCGTCCATCTAAACTTTCATCTCAAACAAGGAGAAGACTGATCAGAGATGCACCCAAGAGGCCCATGATCAGGTGGGACAGTCTGTCCATAGGACAACAATCAGTCGTACACTGCACAAATCTGGCCTTTATGGAAGAGTGGCAAGAAGAAAGCCGTTTCTCAAAGATATCCATAAAAAGTGTTGTTTAAAGTTTGCAACAAGCCACCTGGGAGACACCAAACATGTGGAAGAAGATGCTCCGGTCAGATGAAACCAAAATCGAACTTTTAGGCAACAATGCCAAATGATATGTTTGGCGTAAAGGCAACACACCTCATCACCCTGAACACACCATCCCCACTGTCAAACAAGGTGGTGGCAGCATCATGGTTTGGGCCTGCTTTTCTTCAGCAGGGACAGGGAAGCTGGTTAAAATTGATGGGAAGATGGATGGAGCCACATACAGGACCATTCTTGAAGAAAACCTGTTGGTTTCTGCAAAAGAACCTGAGACTGGGATGGAGATTTGTCTTCCAACAAGACAATGATCCCAAGCATAAAGCAAAATCTACAATGGATGGTTCACAAATAAACGTATTCAGGTGTTAGAACGACCAAGTCACAGTCCAGACCTGAATCCAATCAAGAATCTGTGGAAAGAGCTGAAAACTGCTGTTCACAAACGATCTCCATCCAACCTCACTGAGCTCGAGCTGTTTACCGAGGAAGAATGGGCGAGAATTTCAGTCTCTCAGTGTACAAAACTGATAGAGACAAACCCCAAGCGACTGCAGCTGTAATCGCAGCAAAAGGTGGCGCAACAAAGTATTAAGTTAAAGGGCCGAATAATATTGCACGCCCCACTTTTCAGTTTTTGTATTTCCACAAAAACTTAAAATAACCAAGAAATTTCGTTCAACTTCACAATTCTGTCCAACTTGTTGATTCTTCACCAAAAATTAACATTTGGTATCTTTATGTTTGAAGCATGATATGTGGGAAAAGGTTGAAAAGTTCCAGGGGGCCGAATACTTTCGCAAGGCACTGTATAATGCTGCTGCAGTGCAGCACCTCCACCAGGGGGAGCTGGTGAGGGAGGAAAAGCTGCACTCACAGCGTAACACCACAATGCAGCAGGCAGGAGCCACTAGGTGGCGGAAGAGTAGTCAGACAAGCTGAGTCAGCAACGGAGAGAAGGAAGCAAAGTACTAGAGGTCACAGCAATAATCATGGTCAGAAACACGTCAGGGAAGTCAGAGCCGGTCAAGAGCAGGAAAGACAGAAAACAGGTCAGAGGACAAGTCGGGTCAAATACCAAAGAGTCACAACACAGAGAGCAAGTAGCTAGACGAGCGAAGTCACAGGGAGCACAGGAACGGAACTATAACTGAAGCTGCTTGCAGGTAACAGCAGACTGAAATAGCAACACAGCTCCCAAAACGAGGCTGAGAAAGTTAACCCTCGCATCACCTGACCAGTGAGAGAATAACAAGAATCAAACCCCGGCCTGGATCATGACAACAAGATTCTAATTAACAAGAATTCACCCTCCGGTTAAGTCTAATTCTTCATTACACCGGTGTTCAGCAGATGGCGACTATAAAAGAGGATTAGTTATTAAGGAAAACCCCTTTCCATTTCATGCAGTCAGGAATGGCACCACATGGAAGAGAAATGTCACAAGCCCTGAGAAAGAAAATAACTTCTTTACACATGAAAGGAGAATGGTACAAGAAGATCAGCAAAGCTTTATTTATCAGTCAGATATTGAAGCAAAAGTGATAGAAAAATGTAACAAAGGTGGAACTATAGCATCTCACAGAGATATCCAGGAGACCACAAAAGGTACCATCTAAACAGGAGCTTCTACTGATGAGAAGAGGAGGAAAATCCGCATGTAAGTTCATTGCTGTTCTCTAACAAAGTAGAAAGCTGAACCGGGGTGGGCATTTTCCAAGACACAGTAAGGCATACACTTCAGAGCAACGACCTTCATCCTTGAGGAAAATATCTCCTGGAGCACTTTCAGTCTGAGCGATGGACACCGCAGACTCTCACCTGACACTACAGTAAACAGCTTCCTCACCATCCAGATGACTGATAAAGGTCTTGTTTTGACTGAAACGTCTCTTTACTGTTGTCTGGATTTGCCTACAACAAATAAATATATTCCTTTTGAATACACCAATGAGTGCCAAGTGATTTTACAGCACAGCTTGGCCCAGTCCATACAGACAACTTCCCCCGTCCCCTCCATTTATTTTAGGACTTCTGAATTGTGAACAGCAGTAGGGGCTCTGACTGCAGCTAAAATTAAATAGTCAATGGGAGCAGTGTAAGTTGTGACAACAGGGAATAAGTCGTCCAATGCAACCATATGGAATACGATACAGCTATGTACCTGTTAAGCCATTTGCCCTCTTCCTGAGCAGGCACATTTTTAGGTTTTATCATACAAGTTTTAAAATTACTAATAATTTAATAGGTTTGGTGCTTCTCAGTCAGGGAGCTATAGGGAGAGTTCATGGCTACTGAGCTTGCTTCTTCTTATGACTTTGGGGTTGGGACTGTCTATTATTTATACTCCTGAACCTCTGACTACCACGGCCAATTTAAATGTTGTCCTCTCTGGTTAACAGCTCTCTTTTATTGCTCCTGTCATGTGTGACTCTGAGTCACTACTCACTAACAAGCTGTGAGACGGGGTAGTAAGTAGGTCTGAGGTCAGATACCAGGAGGGCGTGTAGTACAGAGGGGCAAGAGAAAGGGGTGGACAAATAACAGTCTTGGGTAAAGGAGGGTCAAGGTAAAGGAATAAGAGAAACGGATAGCTGAGGCCAAGTCTGGGATCAGGTCTCTCCTCCAGTCCGTGTTCCACACCTACAGTCCATGCTTCCCACCACTAGTCCATGCTCCACATCACAAGTCCGTTATTCACACCACCTGTCTGTGCTCCACATCTACAGTCCATGCTTCACATCACCAGTCTGTGATCCACACCTACAGTCCATGCTTCACATCACCAGTCCATGCTCCACATCACCAGTCTGTGCTTCACATCACCAGTCTGTGCCCCATATCTCTAATCCATGCTCTACATCACCAGTCCATGCTCCATATCATCAGTCCGTGCTCCACACCACCAGTCTGTGCTCAACATCACCAGTCCATGCTCCACACCTACAGTCCATGCTTCACACCACCAGTCCTTGCTCCATATCTCTAGTCCATGCTCCACACTTCCAGTCCACGCTCCACATAACCAGTCTGTGCTCCATATCTCTAGTCCATGCTTCACACCACTAGTCCATACTCCACACCATCAGTCCATGCTCCGTATCTCTAGTCCATGCTCCAAACCTCCAGTCAGTAGGGAGGGTCTAAAGATGCTGGGATGTGGCAGGAAAAGACACCACCAGACCAATCCGGAGCAGATGAGGTGCTCGGCTGGACTGGTGAGGGCTGGTGCAAGGTGACTACAATTGCTTTTTTTTTCAAACTCCCTTTTGTTAATTCAGAGTACAGAAAAATGGCAGATTGGAATGAAGCAAATGGCCCAAAATTCAGATTTTGAAGAAACGATTCTCCCCTCACTGATCCTCCGCACGTCCCATTTTGGGGCTCACCCGGGCAGTGCTGTCCATGAACGGGACCTGCAGAAAATACCTTCCATTCTATGTAACGCGGCTCCAAGTCACTGATATTTGTGCTTCTAATAATAAATATAAAGCACAAAAGACGAGTCATTCATTATACGAGAGTCGCCCTACGAGAAAGTCACAGATCCTGAGAGGGAAAAACAAAAAGTAACCCGTAGTCGGCAGGATTCGAACCTGCGCGGGGAGACCCCAATGGATTTCTAGTCCATCGCCTTAACCACTCGGCCACGACTACAGCTGATGTGTACTCTTACTTTATCTCTATGTATCAGGTAGGGTGAGGGGACTATGTGGGCGGACAATGCGGGGAACAATGAGGGGGACAATGAGGGGGTTGACTAATACAAAACAAGGAAATCTCCCAACTCTCAGGACTGGTAGAACTAGACTCTGCCACCGTAATTATCCTAATAGCAGATCCCCAGCATTCAACATGAAGATCACATATTTGGTGAGATAAAAAGAAAAAAATTCTTATTTTGAATGTTTTAATATTTTTTACTTGTAAACAATCACCTGAAGATTAATTTTATGCTTTTGTTTTGTGAATATTTTTTTTTTTTAAAGTTATTAATCTAAGATTCTTTTTTCTCACCTTATAAAATTACCGTCACTCACCATCTGTCGAGAAACAACTCGGCAAAACTAAAACCGGGCTGTAATATCACAAAGGAGGGAGCTGAGGACGGAGCCGCAAGAGCTGCCGTAATTACCCTAATACAGGGGCAGCTTGTAAGTCGACAACATAAACAAGCATCAGGAGCTTGTTTCCTTCTCTGCTTCTACTTAACTGTTTTGTAGTAAAATTTTTGTGAACTTTTGTCTTAAATAAAAAGTAAAAGTGAATAAAAAAATAAAACAAAAATGTCCTTCGAACCGGATTCGAACCAGTGACCTAAGGATGTCTGTGCTCCACTACAGTCCTCCGCTCTACCAACTGAGCTATCGAAGGCTCGTGTCCTCCTCCTCTACATGATGTGTGATGTCTGTCCTTCCGCTGAGTCAGCCGTCATGATACGTCTTGCTCCAGGGACCTGATGTAGAGATGATTTCTCCTCTCCTATATTACATGTTTTCAAAGAAATAAATGTAATAAAACTAATAAAACAATCTTTGTTATATTCTACAAAATTGTTAGAAAGAAAAAAAATTTATCTTCCCATACCGGGAGTCGAACCCGGCCGCCTGGGTGAAAACCAGGAATCCTAACCGCTAAACCATATGGGAGGACTGTGAGGACTGCTGTGAGGACTGATGACGGTATCTGCTTTCTCAGCCACCATCCGCCAGCTGTGTGGCCTCCTCTGTAATCAGTTCTGCTCCCACGACCTCACGCTAAAGAGGACCAATATGGCGGGAGAGGTTGTTTTTCGGAACATACGTCCCGCTGCTCTGGTTTAACCCTGAATGGGGGATGTTAAATTGTGTCCCTCGATTTTATGACAATCCTATACAGAAAAAATATATATTTTTCATACCGTGTTCACCTGTAGATAGAAAAATATTAAGATTTCAGAGTCCCCAGCGGTTGATACCTATTAATGGCGTAACTGATAGCGTGGTAGCAAATTGCATCTTTCAAGACTCCTCCAGTCTCCACATCTGAGCCTGATAAAGACCCGAGGAGTCTCGAAAGCTGCGATTTTCAGTTCGCTATTAAAAGGTATCAACCACTGAGGATTCTCAAATCTTAATATTCACAACTATCCTATAAACATGTACACAGTTATGTGCAGAATACCAGAAGTCCAGCATCACTAAAGTGTTTAATTACTGTTTTTGGCACAAAAGATCATACAACATGTGAAGAAAATCATGACTAGGTGTAGGCAAAAAATGCGCCATCCATTATTTCACCCTCCGAGGAGAAACGGGTTTGGATACCCAAGCAAAAACTATCTCAGAAAGTCGGGAAGCTGCGGTACCGGATGGTACATTTCAGAGACTAAGATTGTCAGAAGATCGAGAGACAGCACAGCCAGAGGAGGCTGTGACCGATGAAAATTACTGTGCGACGTCTGTGACTGAACTGAACTTATGGAGTCGTTAATGTGTTAAAAGTGGACTTGGAGTCAGTCAATGTGTGGTGACATCTGAAAGCGGGACCGAGCAACCTGAGGAGATCTCCAATCCAAAACACAAATCACATCAGACAGGACATTATCTTTTCTTTGTGGGGTGATGGAACAGTAGCCCCTCACTATGACTACCACCCTGACCACCTCTCAATGCCCCAAAGTGCCCCGACACAGTGTGTCTCCACATTTCCTCCACACACATTATGAGACAATGACTCCAGCAGAAAATGATCACTGTCACATCCCCACATACTATCATTTCACCCACAGACTCTCAGACAATATGATGGTCCCCACAGCCCTCCATACAATATAATGCTCCCCACATAGCCCTACACAGTATAAAGGCCTTATACAGCCCTCAACCAGTATAATGGTCTCCGCAGCACCCCCACACACAGTATAATGGCCCTCACAGCCCTCTACATAGTACAGTCATGGCCAAAAGTTTTGAGAATGACACAAATATTAATTTTTACAAAGTCTACTGCTTCACTTTTCTAATGGCAATTTGCATATACTCCAGAATGTTATAAAGAGTGATCAGCTTAACAGCAATTACTTGCAAAGTCAATATTTGGCTAGAAAATGAACTTTATCCCCAAAACACATTTCAACATCATTGCAGCCCTGCCTTAAAAGGACCAGCTAACCTCTTTTCAGTGATTGCTCCATTAACACAGGTGTGGGTGTTGATGAGGACATGGCTGGAGATCAATCTGTCATGATTAAGTAAGAATGACACCACTGGACACTTTAAAAGGAGGCTGGTGCTTGGCATCATTGTTTCTCTTCTGTTAACCATGGTTATCTCTAAAGAAACACGTGCAGTCATCATTGCAATGCACAAAAATGGCCTAACAGGGCAGAGTATCGCAGCTAGAAAGATTGCACCTCAGTCAACAATCTATCGCATCATCAAGAACTTCAAGGAGAGAGGTTCCATTGTTGCCAAAAAGGCTCCAGGGCCCAAGAAAGACCAGCAAGCGCCAGGACCGTCTCTTAAAAGTGTTTGAGCTGTGGGATCGGGCTACCAGCAGTGCAGAGCTTGCTTAGGAATGGCAGCAGGCAGGTGTGAGTGCATCTGCACGCACTGTGAGGCGGAGACTCTTGGAGCAAGGCCTGGTCTCAAGGATGGGCAGTAAAGAAGCCACTTCTCTCCAGAAAAAACATCATGGACAGACTGATATTCTACAAAAGGTACAGGCAGTGGACTGCTGAGGACTGGGGTAAAGTTATTTTCTCTGATGAATCCCCTTTTCGATTGTTTGGAACATCAGGAAAACGCCTCATTCGGAGAAGACAAGGTGAGCGCTACCACCAGTCTTGTCTCATGCCAACTGTTAAGCATCCTGAAACCATTCATGTGTGGGGTTGCTTCTCAGCCAAGGGAATCGGCTCTCTCACAGTCTTGCCTAAAAACACAGCCATGAATAAAGAATGGTACCAGAATGTCCTCCAAGAGCAACTTCTCCCAACCCTCCAAGAGCAGTTTGGCGATCAACAATGCCTTTTCCAGCATGATGGAGCACCTTGCCATAAAGCAAAGGTGATAACTAAATGGCTCAGGGAACAAAACATAGAGATTTTGGGTCCATGGCCTGGAAACTCCCCAGATCTTAATCCTATTGAGAACTTGTGGTCAATCATCAAGAGACGGGTGGACAAACAAGAACCTAAAAATTCTGACAAAATGAAAGCATTGATTGTGCAAGAATGGACTGCTATCAGTCAGGATTTGGTCCAGAAGTTGATTGAGAGCATGCCAGGGAGAATTGCAGAGCTCCTGAAGAAGAAGGGTCAACACTGCAAATATTGACTTGCTGCATTAACTCATTCTAACTGTCAATATAAGCTTTTGTTACTCATATGTTTGCAATTATATTTCTGTCTGTGATAAAAACATCTGTCAAACACACATAAAAACCAGAGGCAGCAGATCATGTGAAAATATAATATTTGTGCCATTCTCAAAACTTTTGGCCATGACTGTATAATGGCCTCCATAGCACACAAACAATAGAAAGACCCTCACACAGTATAATGGCCCCCATACAGCCCCACACAGATTGATTACTCGAACTGCACCCCCACACAGTTGTTGGTCTCCAAAGCTCCCCACACTTTATCATACCTCCCAACTTTTGAAGATGGGAAAGAGGTACAAAGGTCGCGGCGCGCTGCACGCGGCAAATTTTAGGCCACGCCCCGACCACACCCATTTCACAACTAGTCACACCCATGTCCACGCCCGACCACAACCATTTAGCACTGGTGATCACACTGACTGTTACTGTGGGCACACTGGTACTGAGTAAAAGAAAGAACAGAGAGAGAAAAAAAACAGAAAGAAAGGAGAGAGAGAAAGAAAGAAAGAAAGAGGGGTAAGCAACAAAGAACAGAGAGAAAGTAGAGAGAGAACGAAATAAACAAAGAAAGGGAAGAGAAAGAACAGAGAGAAAAAAACAAAGAGGGGAAAGAACAGAGACGGAGAAAGAAAGAGGGGACAGAAAAAAAGAACAGAGAGAAAAAAAGAAAGAGGGGAAAGAAAGAACAGAGAGGGAGAGAGAAAGAAAGCGGGGAAAGAAAGAACAGAGGGAGAGAGAAAGAAAGAGGGGAAAGAAAGAACAGAGAGAGAAAGAAAGACAGAGGGGAAAGAAAGAACAGAGAAAGAAAGAAAGAGAGGAAAGAAAGAACAGAGAGAGAAAGAAAGAACAGAGGGGGAGAGAGAAAGAGGGGAAAGAAAGAAAGACAGAGGGGAAAGAAAGAACAGATAGAAAAAGAAAGAAAGAAAAGAGAGAAAGAAAGAGGGACAGAAAGAACAGAGAAAGAAAGAAAGAAAGAGAGAAGAAAGGGGAAAGAAAGAACAGAGAGAGAGAAAGAAAGAAAGAGGGAAAGAAAGAAAGAACAGAGAAGAAAGAAAGAACAGAGAAGAAAGAAAAGAAAGAAAGAAAGAGGAAGAAAGAAAGAGAAAGAAAAGAAAAAGAACAGAGAGAAAGAAAGAGGGGAAAGAAAGAAAGAAAGAGAAGAAAAAGAAAGAAAGAAAAGAAAAAAGAAAGAAGAGGGAGAAAGAACAGAGAGAAGAGAAGAAAGAAAGAAAGAAGAGAAAGAAAGACAGAAAAAAAGAAGAGAAAGAAAGAAAGAAAACAGAGAGAAGAGAGAGAAAGAAAGAAAGAAAGAAAGAAAGAAAGAAAGAAAGAAAAGAAGAAAGAAAGAAAGAAAGAGGGAAGAAAGAACAAGAGAGAGAAAAGAAAGAAACAGAGAGAGAAAGAAAGAGGGAAAGAAAGAACAAAGAGAGAAAGAAAGAGAAAGAAAGAACAGAGGAGAGAAGAAAGAAGGAAAGAAAGAAAAGAGAAGAAAGAACAGAGAGAAGAGGAAAAGAAAGAGGAAGAAAGAAAGAGAAAGAAAGAGAGAAAGATAACAGAGAGAAAGAAAGAAAGAAGAAAGAGATAAAAGAAGAGGATGAGGAGAGAGAAGAAGAACAAGAAGAAAGAAAGATGGGAAAGAAAGACAGAGAGAAAGAAAGAAGACAGAGAGAGAAAGTAAAGAGAGAAAGAATTCTATAAAGATACTATAGCAGCCCGGCTCCCATTGTAGTGCCCCCCTGAGCCTCCCGGTGCAGGACATATCATGATCCGTTCACATGGCCGACATCCCCGATTCCAATGCGAGGACACGGTGATGGATCTGAAGCATTCCCTGAAGTGCCTCCATGGTTCCGTCACAATCTCCTCCCGAAATTAACTCATTTCCGGTCATCTTTCAGCACGTCACTTCTGGTGGAACATCACGTGCGAGTTTTAAAGTGCTCTTCGGGGCTCCGGCATGTACTCCTGCGTCCACGGGAAAAGCTCCCAGCCGGGACAGGGGGCAGACTCTCAAAATCGGGAGTGTCCCGCTGAATTCAGGATGGTTGGGAGGTATGAATGCTCCCCACCATACATCTTGTACACGCAGGGCTCTGCACACCTCATACACACACGGTTTCACTTTGTATGCCTCGTAAACACACGGCTCCGCTCCGTCAACCTCGCACACACAAGGCTCCACTCAGTATACACAAGGCTCCACTCCATACACCTTGTACACACGCAGCCACGCTTTGTACACCTTGTACACACATGACTCCACTCCGTAAACCTTGTACATATGCGGCTTTGCAGCATACACCTCGTACACACGCGGTTCTGCTCCATACACCTCGTACACACGCGGCTCCGCTACATACACACAAGGCTCCACTCCATACACACAAGGCTCTGCTCCGCTCTGTACACACACGGCTCAAGCACGGAGCCCTGTGTGTACGGAGCTGAGCGGCTCAGCTCCGTACACTTCACACACACAGGGCTCCATTTCGTACACACACAGCACTGCTACATCCACCTCGTACACGCGCGGCTCGGCTCGTGCACCTTGTACAGACACACGGCTCTGCTCCATTCAACTCGTACAGACACGGTTCTGCTACATCCAACTTGTACACACAAGTCCCCGCTCCGTACACCACATACACACTACAGCACTGCTACATCCACCTCATACACGAGCGGCTCCGCACCGTGCACCTCGTACACGAGCGGCTCCACACCGTGAACCTCGTACACGAGCGGCTCCGCACCGTGCACCTCGTACACGAGTGGTTCCGCACCGTGCACCTCGTACACGAGCGGCTCCGCATCGTGCACCTCGTACACGAGCGGCTCTGCACCGTGCACCTCGTACACGAGCGGCTCCGCACCGTGCACCTCGTCTCCATGCACCTCTTACAGACACACGGCTCCGCCCCATCCAACTCGTACAGACACGGCTCCGCTCCATCCAACTCGTTCACACAAGGCTCCGCTCCATCCAACTCGTTCACACAAGGCTCCGCTCCATCCAACTCGTTCACACAAGGCTCCGCTCCATCCAACTCGTTCACACAAGGCTCCACTCCATCCAACTCATTCACACTACAGCCCTACCACATCCACCTCGTACACGCGCGGCTCCACTCCGTGCACCTCGTACACGCGCGGCTCCACTCCGTGCACCTCGTACACGTGCGGCTCCGCTCCGTGCACCTCGTACACGCGCGGCTCCGCTCCGTGCACCTCATACACGCGCGGCTCCGCTCCGTGCACCTCGTACACGTGCGGCTCCGCTCCGTGCACCTCGTACATGCGCAGCTTTGCTCCGTCCACCTCATACACACACGGCTCCGCTCCGTACACCTCGTACACACAGGGCTCCGCTCCGTACACCTCGTACACACACGGCTCTGTTACATCCACCTCGTACACACGGCTCCACTCCGTACACCTCGCACACACACGGCTCCGCTCCGTACACCTCGCACACACACGGCTCCACTCCGTGCACCTTGCACACACACGGCTCCGCTCCGTGCACTTCGTACACACACGTCTCCGCTCCGTTTACCTCGTACACACACGGCCCCGCTCCATACACCTCGTACACACACGACTCCGCTCTGTACACCTCGTACACACAGGGCTCCGCCCCGTACACCTCGTACACACACGGCTCTGTTACATCCACCTTGTACACACACGGCTGCGCTCCGTACACCTCGTACACACGGCTCCGCTCCGTACACCTCGTACACACGGCTCCGCTCGTAACACCTCGTACACACGGCTCCCGCTCCGTACACCTCGTTACACACACGCTCCGCTCCGTACACCTCGTACCACACGGCTCCGCTTACACCGTACACACGGCTCCCTCCGTAACACTCGTACACACGGCTCCGCTCCGTACACCTCGTACACACGGCTCACCTCACGTACACCTCCGTACACACGCTCGCTCCTACACCTCGTACACGGCTCGATCCGTACACTCACACGGCTCGCTCGTACACCTCGTACACACGGCTCCGCTCCGTACACCTCGTACACACGGCTCCGTACACCCTACATACAAGTCTCCGCTCCATACTCCTCGTACACACACAGCTCTCTCATCCACACTGAAAACCCGAGTCCAGACCCCGTACACCTCGTACACACACGGCTCCGCTCGTACACCTCGTACACACAGGCTCTGCCCCGCACACCTCGTACACACACGGCTCTGTTACATCCACCTCGTACACACACGCTCCTCTACACCTCGTACACACAGGGCTCCGCCCGTACACCTCGTACACATCCCGCTCGTACATCACTCGTACACACCGCTCCGTTACCATACCACCTCGTCACACACGGCTCCGTCCGTACACCTCGTACACACGCTCCGCTCCGTACACCTCGTACACACGGCTCCGCTCGTACACCTCGTACACTGCTCCGTACACCTCGTACACACGGCCCGCTCCGTACACCTCGTACACACGGCTCCGCTCCGTACACCTCGTACACTCGCTCCGTACACCTCGTACACACGGCTCCGCTCCAACACCTCGTACACACGGCTCCGTCCGTACACCTCATACACACGCTCCGCTCCGTACACCTCGTACACCCCCCCCCCCCCCCCCCCCCCCCCCCCCCCCCCCCCCCCCCGCCTAACCCGTAAACCCCTCGTAGTACAACGGCTCCGCTCCGTACACCTCGTACACACTGCTCCCCTCCGTACCCTACCGCTCTTACCCTCGTACACCTCCGCCTACACACGGCTCGTCCACCCCGTACATCCACCACCGTACACACGCTCCCTCGTACCCTAACACTCCCGTACACCTCACAGCTCTCCACCTTACACCACGTCGTACACACTCCACACCACGCTCCGCTCCGTACACCTCGTACACACGGCTCCCTCCGTACACCTCGTACACACGGCTCCGCTCCGTACACCTCGTACACAACGGCTCCGCTCCGTACACCTCGTACACACGGCTCCGCTCCGTACACCTCGTACACACGGCTCCGCTCCGTACACCTCGTACACACGGCTCCGCCTCCGACCCTCCGTACACCTCGTACACACGGCTCCGTAACCTCGTACACACGGCTCGCTCCGTCACCTCGTACACACGGCTCCGCTCCGTACACCTCGTACACACGGCTCGTACACCTCTACACACAGCTCCGCTCCGTACTCCTCGTACACACACGCTCCATCCACACTGTAACCGTCCGCTCCGTACACCTGTACACAACTCCGCTCCGTACACTCGTACCACAGGCTCGCCCCGACACACCCCTCCGTACAACAGCTCGCTCGTACACCTCGTACACACGGCTGCCGCTCCGTACACCTCGTAACACGGCTCCGCTCCGTACACCTCGTACACAGGCTCCGCTCCTACCCTCGTACACACGGCTCCGCTCCGTACACCTCTACACACGGCTCCGACATCCGTACACTCGGCTCCGCTCCGTACACCCGTACACACGCCCGCTCGTACACTCGTACACACGGCTCCGCTCCGTACACCTCGTACACACGGCTCCCTCGTCACCTCGTACACACGGCTCCGTCCGTCATCGTACACGCTCGTTACACTCTACACAGGCTCGCTCGTCACTCGTACTACACCTCGTCCTACACACACCCCCCCCCCCCCCCCCCCCCCCCCCCCCCCCCCCCCCCCCCCCCCCCCCCCCCCCCCCCCCCCCCCCCCCCCCCCCCCCCCCCCCCCCCCCCCCCCCCCCCCCCCCCCCCCCCCCCCCCCCCCCACTCGTACCCGCTCCGTACACCTCGTACACACGGCTCCGCTCCGTACACCTCGTACACACAGCTCCGCTCCGTACACACGGCTCCGCTCCGTACACCTCGTACACACGGCTCCGCTCTGTACACCTCGTACATCACGGGCTCGCCCCGTACACCTCGTACACACACGGCTCTGTTACATCCACCTCGTACACACACGGCTCGTTACATCCACCTCGTACACACACGCTCCGTACACCACTCGTACACACGGCTCCGCTCCGTACACCTCGTACACACGGCTCCGCTCGTACACCTCGTACACACGGCTCCGCTCCGTACACCTCCGTACACACGCTCCGCTCCGTACACCTCGTACACACGGCTCACCGTACACTCGTACACGCTCCTCCGTACCTACACACGGTCCTCGACGTACACCTCGTACACTCATCAACACGCTCGTCTCCGTACACACGCTCGTCCTACCTGCCCGGTCCCCGTACACCTCGTACACACGGCTCCGCTCCGTACACCTCGTACACACGGCTCTCGCTCCGTACACCTCGTACACACGGCCGTTAACCGCCGTCCGTACACCTCGTACACACGGCTTCACCGTACAACCGCTCACTTACACTACAACGGGTCGTCTCCGACTGTACCACACGGCTCCGCTCGTACCGAATCACAGGGCCTCTACGCTCCGCCCTCCCAGGTCCACACTGTAACACGCTCCGCTCCGTACACTCGTACAACGCCCGCTCACACCTCGCTCGTACACCTACTCACGCTCGTACACCTCGTACACGACCCCTACAGCTCACGCTGCCGTACACCTGTACCACGGCTCCCCTACACCTCGTACACACACGCTCGTACTCACGACACACTACCTGTTACATCCACCTCGTACACACACGCTCCGCTCGTACACCTCGTACACACGGCTCCGCTCCGTACACCTCGTACACACGGCTCCACTCCGTAACACCTCGTACACACGCTCCGCTCCGTACACCTCATAACACACGCTCCGCTCCGTACACCTCTACACACGCTCCCGTCCCGTAACACACGGCTCCGCTCCGTTTCACCTCGTACACACGCGCTCCATTACACCTCTACACACGGGTTCGCTTTTCCCTCACCTTACCACCTCCGCTCCGTACAAACCCCTTTCAACCGGTCCGTAAACCCCCCATACAAAAACTCCCCCCCTCTCTCGACACACACAGCCCCTCCCACCACACGAAAACCCGATCAACCCCACACCCCGTACACACCGGGTCCCTCTG